>PVIU01018055.1:0-40068 GCA_004026605.1 Ondatra zibethicus
CAGATCTGAATGCCCGGGTCTTCCAGACCCCACCCCCACCACTGCCAAGTCCCCACTGTCCTGCCCTATCTTTAGGGACTGGCTTCTCTTATGCCAAAGGAACCATCTCTTGGTGTTGATTGTGACCAGAATGTCCACAGGCTCATCCCGGTGGCTATGGGGCTGTTTGGAAACCCCTGTATATCTGGGGACCTAGGCCACAGAGATGAGGGGGTCAAGCTAGCCCTGTGGCTTCTCCTTTCTCCACAGTTCTCACTTATATTATGAGGATAGAAACAAAGGTTGATCTAGGAACAAAACACAAATAATAACAAATAGTGGACCATAGATGAAAACAATATCACCTGTACCATTTGAAGCCCTCCACAAAAAATCAATTGGACAGACCTTGGCACAGCCTTCCTCCAACACCCACCCGTATGCTCCTGACCAGGGTGAAGTCTATGTATAGATCAACCTGGTAGGAGGACAGGGGATGGGAAGGAGGAGGGAAAGGGGCTGGGTGGCAGAGCTCCTTCTTCCAGACCAACTAAGGGGCCCATGTCAACTCTGCCATCTTGTTTCTGATGTGTACCAGCTGTGCTAAAACCAGTCCCCACTGGCACAAGGCCACATGTAGCCTTGGAGAACTCTGTTGTGGGAAAAGCTGATGGCCTCTTCCCCCATGGAGCCCAGGGCCTCTCCCTGGCTGTTCCAGACTGGCAGAACGAGCTCAAGATTCGTCCTTTGTGAGACTGATAAACCCATAGGGTAGTTCAAACCATGAGCACCACCTCCTTGGCACTGTGCTGTCTGGCTTTACAGTTTTAGGATACTTCCTTTTTTGTAAATAGGTACATTGAACTTGAACTTTAGATTGTGATTTCTCCTAATGAAGGTGCCCGTACAGGGAGAAGTTCCTGAAGTGTCTCTTAAAAATTTTCTTAGTGTGGGAGCCCATGACCTGGAGTCTAAAGTCCACCTGGGGTTTGCTCTGCCAAGGCAAGGTGCTGATCTGCTTTCAGTGAGGCTTGGGAAGATGTTGGGCAGAGGTGACTTGTTCTTTAATCAAGGATGAGGTAAAAGACTTTGTTGATACCATCTCTACCCACCCCAGTTCTATTCTCCTGGAGTCTGTGCCAAATCATTTTTCCTCTGTGGTGCTTTAAAAATGTAGCACATTTGTGTGGGGCCCAAAAACAGTGCATAGCGTGGGTCTGTTGGCAATGGCAATGGTTTCCAGCCCACAGGGTTGACAAGCTTCCTTCTGTCTAAGCAGCCCTCCGAGGCAGACACTGAGACACATTCCTTGAGTGCAGCCCTACCTGGAGGCCCCAGATGACTTCTACAGGCTGTTCCAGTCCAGGGGACTTTCCTGGGGGTTTGTTTCTAGTCAAGCTTGTGTTCTTACCCCAGAGAGGTTGCCAGCTTGGATAACTCCACCCTGTGGCTCCCCTACCTCACAGGCCATTGGAGGCTGATGGAACTAATGGGTTGTGAAGCGCTTGAAGCCCCTTGGAACCAGTGAAGTTTACCCTGAGCAAGATTCTTCTAGAAATATGTAGTAGCTGTAAGGGACTGGTTTTAGGCAAGGGCTTCAAATGCCTCTGATGTTGAGTGTCAACCGGAGGAGTCAATCTCTTTCCATTTGACCCTATGTGGGCCTTCCTCTCTCCCCCAGAGTTTGCTGACACCAGAAATGACCAAATGGCATTCTTCCCTCTGTTCCTTCATTTTGATCTTTTCCCTTCCCCGCTTCCTGCTTTCTTTCCTTCATGTTTCTCCTCTTCCCTTTTCTTTCCATTAATTTTTCTTTTTTATTATTTCTCTCTATTGGTCTGTCAGTATTGCACTCTGGCCCTTCCTAATGAAGGGATTTGGGGCTCAGAAGTCCCCTGCTTTTTCCATGATGGAGACTAGGATCAGTCTCATCCAGACATGATGGAGACGAGGATCAGTCTCATCCAGACATGATGGAGATCCTGGGGAAGCTGGAAGCTCTGGGTCAGCCCAACCTCTCCAAGCATTGTTTAAAGCTGGTGCCTGATTGTGACCTGGGATATATGAAGACAGACTTACCCCAATGTGACTCCTGCTCCAGCTGGCAGAGAGTCAGGCATAGTGACCAGAGCCACAGAGTATGTCAAGGAATGCCCACTGCCTTTGGCGTGTGTCGAGATTTTTCTGTTGAGCTGCCTGGCAGCTAGAGGCTAGGGATGCTTGAGGCAGAGCAGGAAACGGGCTCCCGAGGCCTCTATTGAGAGCGATATGTAGCCCTCAGGAGCTAAGGACTGGGTGCAGGGGTGAATGAGAAGCAGCTCCTTGCATGTGGCCTGTAGACTCTGGGTCAGGTGCTTCACAGAGCTCTTCCAGGTGACTTGTGCCAAGCCTCTGCAATGGTTTTTCTCAGCATAGTGTTTAGTATATATAATGGGCATAATTCCTCAAGGTGCACACTTGGCTTTTGCGAATGCCCTGTACATATCTTTTCAAACTCTGTCTTTGTATAGACATTGATTTGATACAATGCTAACACTTCAGTAGCCACATTTTTGTTTGTTTGAGACTTGTGTATGCTTGTGTGTATGTGTGTGTATGTGTGTGTGTGTGTACATTTCGGCATGTTGACTTCTCTCATTGCTTCTATCAAATGATAGCTGGTGTGTGGTTCTATTTGTCCCAGGAGGGAGCTGTTCTGAAGGGAAGACTGTCTTCATTTTGTGGGGCCTGTACTCTGTTGGACTCCTTCCCACTCACATGCCTTTTTGGCATGGTGTCCCCTTCCTCAGCTCCTGCACTGTAGGTGTCAGCAGCTGAAGGAAATCTGAGAACTCCTGTGTATGTGTATATGTGTGTGAGAGAGAATATGTGTGTGTGTGTGACTATTGACTTTCA
This sequence comes from Ondatra zibethicus, assembly GCA_004026605.1. Classification (NCBI taxonomy): domain Eukaryota; kingdom Metazoa; phylum Chordata; class Mammalia; order Rodentia; family Cricetidae; genus Ondatra; species Ondatra zibethicus. Next base: position 2,875 of record PVIU01018055.1, read on the forward strand.
GAATGGTGGGGTTAGTTACTTAGATATTTTTCACTAAAAATGAAAAGGCTTTAAAATTTTCCTTAAAATATGACTGTCACCTGTTTTCAACCAAACCCTTTGTAAGACTTTTTTAAAAAGAATGGCAACCCTGTCAGTCCCCTCCCAGATGGCCCATCACTTTGGGTTTTCAAAATGAAAGCACAAAAGAAAGAGCGGGGCGCACAGGTGCCTGGCATGTGCATACCCCTGCACAGCTGTGTTGCGCCCTGGCTGATCACAGAGGTGTGATCACAAGCAGCTGGACCTGGGAAACTGCGGCCCCCTCTGCTAGTTGCCAATCCCACTGCCATTAGTGTGAATTCCTTAGGGTGCTCCAGCAAACAAGCATCTGCCCAATTGTTTGGACATTGTCTTTTTGGTAGTCCAAACATTAGGGATTAGGGACAGCAGTGTTTTCTGTTCAAGCAGTTCAAGCCAGATGCTTCTACTCTCCCAGTGGATGGCAACTCCACAGATCCTAGCCAGAGTTGATGGATCCTTTGACAACCAAATGGCATCCCATGAGAAAACCAGGAGAAAGAAAAAAAACCAACATTGCCACTAGATTGTCTTTTAATTCAAGTGAGAGTTACTGGCAGAGAGAGGTTGCAAGTCCCCAGGACTGTGTCTTCTTCGAACAGTGTGTGTGTGCTCACAGTGAAGCCCGAGTTGCTGGCCGGGCTGCTTTTCAGCTTGTCAAGTACTGAAGCTCCATTCCCAGGCGTCACCGGTTCCGAAACAGTCACATCTTCTGCACTGAAGTCTCCTAATACTAATCAGTATAATTAGCTAATTTTAGACTGCTGTAATCAGACTGCTTCCCACTACAGTAAAAGCCCATTAATTTGAGCCTACTAATTCAGAACTTAGAGGAAATCCAAATTGAAGATAATTCACAGTAACTGCTATTCTTGCTACAGAAAAATATTTGAAAGTGTCTTCCCTTCAGGCAGTCTTCAGGGCCTTCTTTGTGAAAGGAATTCGGTTTAAAATGGGTATCCTTTTCAAAGGAAAAGCTTGAGGTATCAAAGATTTCTTCATTGTGCCTTCAGCTTAGAGTTTAGCAGTTTTTGTGTGTAAGGCTCTTTCTGTGCAGGGTGATCCCTTGTTCTCTCTCCATTGTGGGATGTTAGATATTGCAGCCTTTCACTCCGTGTTGTATTTAGCCTGTGAATAACATAGTCTGTGATCTTGACTGCAGTTTCAACACCAGTACATATTTTTCAAAGTCTTCTGTAAAGCAGATGTTGCACTCATTCACCCCCAAGTCTTCAAACTTTGGAGCTTCTCCTTTCCCAGGCTGTGGGAGGCAAATCTCTCTCTAGCAAGAATTTCTCTGGCAAAGATCTCCAAGCAGCGCACCCCTCAGCTCCAATGCCTCGGCAGTTGTTTCACTGTACTGCTGTCTGACCGCTGAATGTGCCTGCCCTTCTCCAGCCCCTAGCAAGCATTAAGACTGATCTAGAATTGGGACCAACCCTCCAGCTGCTTTTTGCCTCCCAACCTGTCTTGCCTCACTGATGCCAATTTTCCAGGCCTGAATCCACCTGCTATTTCACTCTGTCATTGTGAATTTGTGACAGTGGCAACCCTGATATGTGCAACTAAGCTTATAGAAATGATTGCTGTGAAATGGATTAATTTTGGTACAATTTGAAACTGTGCTTGTTTTCATGTGTTGACCGATGTCAGCTGGGACATCTGTACAATCAGTCATATGTTGGGATTTCAAATGGAGCCTGGGAGCAACAAACCAACTTGCTTCTGACCTGACCTTTCTCGTGCATGCTCTCTGGCTCCCTTTTTACAACCGTTGAGTTTAGCTGTTAACTTTTGTCTTTCTGTATAAGAAAATAATGAATAAAAATAAAGAGCAAATGGCATCCACTTGTACCTTGTCCTGGTCCATCATAGATCCTAGATGACTCCCTAAGTTCCCCAGAGAGTGGAAGGCTGGAGGTCAAACTCGGGGACCCAAAAGTCAGATTGTACAGATAAGGGAGCAGCCCAAACCAGTTTAGGGGCCAGTTGGAAGCAGAGATACTCTAGGTCCTAAAGTTTATGCCTACAGTGTGTAATCTGATCCTCTGTCCCATCCCCCTTTATGGGATGAGGTTAGTAAGATCTGGCACAGATCTTGTTTAGCAACTTCCTAGTCACCTGATCCCTGGTTGGGTGAAGGCTCTAGAACAGATCCCAGCACAAGCTGGACTCAGGTTTTGAAGCTCTAGTAGCCCTTAGAATCCCCAGACTTCTGAAGTGTCCATTGTGAGGAGGATGCATGGGCTGTTTCGAAATGATCACAACCAGAATTTGGTGACTAGTCAGTTTGTATTAGGCCCCGTACCTATATGAATTCAAACAGTCCTCCCAAGATATGGGGTTTCTAATCAACTCTTATTTTACAGCCGGGGGAGACACAGCCTGACTGGGCAAGCCATTTGACTAAGGGCTTATGAGGAAGAGGTCCTATGCTCATCTCATGATTGCAGAGGTTCCCTCAGGCTATTCCAGTGGCACGGTGGGGCCTCCCTCAGAGAAAGCTCTGAGGTGTTGGCTGTCTATTTCTTCAACATGGCCCTGCCTTTCCTATTCTGCTGCTATCCTCAGAAGTGCAGTGATCATGTAGCTTCAAACCAGACTCTGAACGTGTTTCTTCCCTTACACTCATGGACGGACTCAGGACAGCTACCAAGGTCCCTATGGGCGGGTAAAGCCAGAAGAAGAGAAGTTGAACCCCTCTGTAGGATATGATATGAAAGTCTAGGACCCTCCCCCCAAAAGACAAAAATGTTTGGACCACCTACGAGTTTTCTAGGTGAAAAATACTGTTTTCAAGAATCACAAGAGTAGTAACTCCAATAATAATGGTGATTTCCTGCAATCTTGCCAAAGAATTCAAACTGTGGGATTTATTCAATTCAACTCGGATGTGTATGTAATTAAAAGAAGACATTGTGGTGCTTGAGAGATGGCTCAGCAGTTAAGAGCACTAGCTGCTCTTCCAGGAGACTCAGGTCCAGCTCACAGGCCCACATGTTTGCTCACAACCATGTGTAACTTCAGTTCCAGGGGACCCTCCCCCTTTTCTGGCCTCTGCTGGAACTGCATACAGGTGGTGCATATACGTACATGCAGGCCAAACATCCACACATATAAAATAAAATAAGAAACAGAAGAATGTTTTCTTTTAGGCTGGTGCTACTTGATCCCAGGAGCCCAGTGGGCAGGGCAGTCAGTGATGATGCTTTGAAGCTGAGAGTGCATACAAGGTTAGGTGCTGGCAGAGCATCAACAAGCTAAGAAATCTTTGCCTAGAGTCAGGCTGCGAGGTTCCAGAGGGTGTAGAGTATAGCATGCCAGGTCCCAGCCACCGGCAGCACTGAGCACAGCTGGGGGTGGTATGTAAAAATCTATAATTAAGGTAAAGATTGAACTTAGAATTTAGAGAAGACCAGCAGGGCTTGATATGGAGGCTCCATGAGGAAGCCTTTTTAAGGACACCATGGCCAACTGAAGTAATTATTAGACAGAGAACACGGGAATCAAGTCAATGAAATCAGGCAGAAGGATAATAAATGAAAAATCCTGGAGTCTAGCAACCCCTTCCTGTTGTTAAGGAAACAAGAAGCCAGGGTAGCATGAGGAAAGTGTTGTACAAGATGAGGTACAAGGCCATTTAGACCATCTTCAGAATTGCTGTCTGTGTTAGTGATAGTAGGAGGCCACAGAGAAGTAATAAAAAGAGCAGGAAGCCCTGCTATATGGAGAGAAGTCTGGAGAGGATCAAGAATCAAATGGCCCGGTTGGAAGGCCAGGTGTTTGCAATCATTGTGATGGGTGACAGCAGCTAGAGGAGACAGAGAAATATACTATTGATAAGACTTTGCTCTAACTTTGGTAGACATTATGGCCATGTGGCCATTTAAAATGAAGATTATGGAGATTTTGAAACCGCAGGAAGGCCTTGGGACCAGGAAGATGCGTTGTTATCCAAATTAGTCCAGTTGATCCTTTTTGGGGGATCTTTGGGTCACCCTGGGAGAAAGGAAGACATATTTTAAGTGGGAGGCAGAAACCTGTAGGGGGACTGATAATTGGAAAGAGGGGGAAAGCCATTCAGATTTAGATGGTAGAGTCATTACCTGTGAATGGCTTCACTGGAGGAGCAACAGGTTGGGAGAAACAGACTGGAGATTCATTCTGGGATAACTGATGGGTGTGATGTGGAGGCTGTGCAGCTGAGGGGGGACTCCTGGGTTAGAACAAGAGAAATCACTGATGCTCAAGTTACCAGAAAGATAGCAAGTGAAGGCTTGAGGAGAGAAGTCATAGAAGCAGAGGGAATTGTGAAGAGTTTGATGCTTTAGAAACTAAGGGAGGAGACTGTCTCTAGAAGGAAAGATTGGAGAATGATGTGAAATGCTTCCAAGCAGTGAGTAAAGGTGCCACCTACATTGATTAGACTGATTTAACAAAGGTGTCTGAGGACTCCAGCAAGGGCTGGTTTCAGCTGAATGAGTGGTGTGGCGCTTGGGAAATGGAGGAGCAGAGATAGAACGCATGAAAGCCTCACTTTCAGAGATCAAGAAAGGCACTAGGAAGTCCTCAGACACTGTGTGAAGCTTATAGCTAGTCATAAGCCCTAAGCATGACCTCTGTGCTAGGAACAGAATGCTTCACATTACATGGCCCTTTATCTTACTGAGGCAGGATTATGGAGGCACAGAGAAGACAAGTGAATTACCCAGGGTGAGAGTCTAAAAAATATAAGAGTCTAGCAGTGAAACCCAAAGACTAGGAATGACGGGAGGCACCCTTAGAGCTGTGGCTCACTTCCCTCTTCATTTCTCAGCAGGGTGTTGAGATACAACCTGTCTACTCCCCTCCAGTTCCCAACAGTGAAGGGCTGACCAGCACAGAATAGGGCAAGTTTCCTTAACCTAGTGAGCAAGCTCTTCCCCAGTTAATTAATGGCCTGCCTACCATAGACTATGACGGATGTGCCACTGAATCAATGAACTGGGTCACATCTGATCGTCCATGCTAGCCCTCCTCAATTTTTCCATCTGGAAATCAGAGGGAAACTTAGGAGAGTATCAACTTTAGAGATGGGAGTTGTGATGGATAATCTTCGTTGTTAACTTGAGTGGATTTATGAACAGAAGAAATATCTCTTGGTGTGTCTGTGAGGGTATTTCCCAAGTTTAACTGAGGTGGGACGACCCGCCTTAAATGTATATGACACAACTCTGGGGGTTGGAGGTTGGGGATTGGGGTCCCGTAATGAATCAAAAAGAAAATCAAGCTAAGCTTGGATGTATGTAGCTGGAGACTTTTCTCTGTCCCTCCTGGTCCCCTTGGACTGATTTCTCTTCTGCCTGCTGGTCCCTGCAGCCACTTATAAAATAATCATTCAGAACTTAATATTAATTATAATTGTTTGGTCAATAAGCCCAGGCTTCTTAATGGCTAGCTCTACAAATAAATTAACCCATTTATTTTTTATATTTCTGTTTTTTAATTTATTAGATTTAAAAAAAAATACCAATCCAAGTTCCCACTCCCTCCCCTCCTCTCATTCCCTCCACCCACCCTCCTACCCCACCGCCATCTAATCCTCAGAGAGGGTAAGGCACGTTGCCTTGTGGAAGGCCCAAGGCCCACCCTACTATATCTAGGCTGAGCAAGGTATCCATCCAAAGAGAATAGGTTCCCAAAAAGACAGTACATGCAGTAGGGATAAATCCTGGTGCCACTGCCAGTGGCCCCTCACAGTCTGCCCCAGCCATGCAACTATCAACCACATTCAGAGGGACTAGCTTGGTCCTATGCTTGTTACTTCCCAGTCCAGCTGGAGTTGGTGAGCTCCCATTAGCTCAGATGAACTGTTTCAGTGGGTGAACCCACCATGGTCTTGACCTCCTTGCTCATATTCTCATTCCTCCACTCTTCAACTGGACTTTGGGAGCTCAGTTCAGTGCTCGGATGTGGGTCTCTGCCCCTGTCACCATCAGTTGCTGGATGAAGGTTCTGTGGTGATATTTAAGATAATCATCAGTCTGATTACAGGGCAAGTCAAGATCAGGCCCCCTCTCCTCTATCGCCCAGAGTCCTAGATGGGATAATCCTTTTGGATTCCTGGGAATTTCTCTAGAGCCAGATTTCTGCTAACCCTATAATGGCTCCCTCAATCAAAATGTCTCTCTCCTTGCTCTCATCTCTGTCCTTCCTCCCTCTAGAGCATCCCATTCCCTCAAGTTCTCCTCTCCCCTCCTTTTCTCCTACTATCCTCCCGTCTCCTCCTACCTCCATACTCCCAACCCTGCCAATCAATCCTGTCCATTTCCAATTTCCAGGTGGATCTATATATATATTTTTCTTTGTGTTCACCTTATTACTTAGCTTCTCTAGGATCATGAACTATAGGTTAATGTCCTTTGTTTATAGCTAGTATCCACTTATGAGTGAGTACATACCATATTCATCTTTTTGGGTCTGGGTTACCTCACTAAGGATAGTGTTTTCTAATTCAATCCATTTGCATGTAAAATTCAAAAAATTTTTTTTTTTTTACTGCTGAGTAGTACTCTAATGTGTAAATGTGCCACATTTTCTTTATCCATTCTTCCGTTAAGGGGCACCTAGGTTGTTTCCAGGTTCTGGCTATTACAAATAATGTTGCTATAAACATAGTTGAACAAATGCTTTTGTAGTGTGATTGAGCATCTTTTGGGTATATGCCCAAGAGTGGTATTGCTGGATCCTGAGATAAGTTGATTCCCAATTTTCTGAGAAACCGCCATATTGATTTCCAAAGTGGTTGTACAAGTTTGCATTCCCACCAGCAATGGATGAGTGTTCCCCTTACTCCACATCCTCTCCAGCATAAGCTATCATTGGTGTTTTTGATCTTAGCCATTCCGACAGGTGTAAAATGTTGTCTCAGAGTTGTTTTGATTTGCATTTCCCTGATGGCTAAGGATGTTGAAAATTTCCTTAAGTATCTTTTGGCCATTTGAGATTCTTCTGTTGAGAATTCTCTGTTTAGTTCAGCACCCCATTTTTAATTGGGAAATTAACCCATTTCTACTAATCTGTGTAATACCTCATGCCCTGTGGCCTACTGTACTGGTAATGCTTTGGCATCTTACTCCTCTAGTGTCTGCTGGCATCTGCCTGATTCTGTCTTCTTTCCCCAAGTCTCTCTGCTTGGATTTCCCACCTATCTGTATTCTGCCCTGCCATAGGCCAAAGCAGATTGTTTATTAACCAATGGTAATAAAAACATATTCACAGCATACAGAGGAGTATCTCACATCACCAGTATTCATCTTTGTCTGTTTACTGACAGAGATAAAATGTGACCAACCATCTCACCATCCTGTTGCCATGTCTTCTCCAACTTAGTTGACAGCATCCTTTCAAACTGTGAGCCAAAAAATAAACTCACCCTTTTGTCGGGTGTTTTATCATGACAGTGAGACCAGGAACCAAACACAGGCATGTCTGTTGTGAACCTAGGTATGAGAAAATGTGTGAAGAGTCTATGTCACGTCTTTGACAACATCTCTGCCCAGATTACTAGGGAAGATACTGCTTATCCTTTGGAGTGGTCAGTGTGAGCCTTGGCATCACTTCTTTCACCTCTTCATTATCTATGGCCATTTTCCTTTGGCTTCGGCTGTTTTTGACTTTTACATACATATCATATTTCAGTCAGTGGCCACAGAAACAGTTGAAAGCAGAATCGTTTTCATCTGATAAATCACCATGTGGTTGAGGATTTCACAAAGTCCCTTTACCAAACCTTCTTTCCAGGGACTAGCAAAGAGGCTTTCCACTATAGACTTCAGTGGTTCTTTGGAAACAATTGAAGAGAGGTGGACATTGGGCCACTGTATGATTGATAGGCAGGTGATGAAGCCTCTTCAGGTCTCAAGATCTGCTATTTGGCCGGGGGTAACAATTCCTGGGTCAGTAGAGAGAAAAGGAGAATCCCGAATATGGAGTGGGCAATGATAGAAGTTTTCAACACTAGGATGTGACTGCCCCATCTTCTTGATGTTTAGTGACTGAAGACTGGGAAATCAACCAGGAACAACAAAATCACCTTGGCCTTAGTGGCTTCCTCAGTTGCTGAGCCAGCTTCCCTCCCAAGAGGGAGCCACCAGGTAATGTTCAGTAGCAACCTAGAGATACAGGAGAGTAGCCTCTGGCTGTAAGCAACGAGGTGTAGTGTAGGCTTCTTGGCATTGAGTTCTACCTCCTGGAATGTAAGCTAAGACTGGCTCTGTCTGAGGCTCCAACTCAACTTCACTGGAATAATTCATCCCCTTCACTGAACTCATTTATACTCATTGCAGAGAAGGTATTGTGTGATTGAGCAAACTGTCCCTTTGCTCTCCCTGTTATGCTGAGAAAATTCTAGTCAGCACCCACCACATTCTAAAAGAAGCACACATAGCTAGAGTCCCCAAAGATCCACATACTTTCTCTCTGTCTCATTGATGCTATCTGCCCATAGAACATGGACTCCAAAAGGGCAGAGACACTAACCAATCATGCTCAATATATAATCCTGACCATCACTGTCTCAGTTCCAATCCTACAAGATGATCTTCTAAATTGTTAACCTGTTAATCACTGCTATCATCACCCAGGGGACCACTGAAGCTACTTTAGGATGTAGCCTTGCCATCACAGATGATTGCCTTCATTTGGGGGCTGCATTCATAACCGTTTTCATCTTGAGACCAGCTTTTCCTACAAGACTTTGCTGTTCTTGCAATCCAAGGTGAATGCAGGTTTAGGACAATGACTTACCTCTGTGTCTGCAGCCTTGATGGAGGATGAATAAGCCAGGAAGGCAGGTGCTCCTTGTAAGATTAACATTCCTATGCAGACTCAAAGTAAAGGAGATAGACACAAAGAACAGGCAGCAATGGCAGACCTTCATCCTGCTGTTAGTCACCTTGTGGGTCTAAAAGCCCAAGCAGCTCCTGTGTGTCTGTTACACAGCAACCTTCTGTCCTCCCTCCTCATCTCTAGTTACCTTCCTTTTCCCAAATAGTGCTTCTTCCAGTTTCATAACAGGGTGTGTGTGTGTGTGTGTGTGTATTTTTCATGTGAGAGAGAAAACTTTGTATTTGTTTATCCAAGTCTGTTGTATTTCTTTCAGCAAAGTAGCACATTATGAAAACCAGCCTGCAAATATCAGTAGCTTTTCTATATATCGGTAACAAACATATTGAAAAAGAAAAGCATCCCGTTGACAGCAGCCTCAAAAACACCGTACAGATAATTTAACGAGAGAGGCAGAAACACTTATACCATGAAAAGTTGAAAAGTGCTGGAGAGATTGAGGAAGACACCAGAGTTAGAAGACCTCTCATGCTCATGAATCAACAGAACTACTACTATGAGAAAGGCTGCCACTTTTTATTGCCCTCCCTCTGCTCACAAAGACCTTCCTCCTCCAGGCCTGCAGCTTGACCCAGGGCCCTTTTGTTTGTACATCCTGTCTGTCTCTTTAAGGCTTCTCTGGGCTCCAGGCTCTTTCCTGTCTAGTGGGGGTAGCAGCCTAGGGCTTGGAGTATGACATCAGTACCAGCTGCTTTCAGGAGGCTGAAGAATTGTTTACAGGTCTATAAACCTCATTAGCAAGCAGAGAGGAAGCTCCCAGCTGCCTAAAAGATAAGATCTGGTGAGTTGGGGGATGCAGCTAAGACTGGGCTATAGGCAGGCCTTGGAGGCAGGAGGTCATTGCACCCAATGGTGTTTGGGATTTCAGTCAAGACCTTTTCGTTAATGAATTATTACATGCTGTGATGGTTAAAATTGTAGTTTGACGCAACATAGAATCACCTGGGAAGATGGTCTCCATGAAGGATTGTCTGCATCAGGTCGGCCTGTGGGTGGTATCTAAATTAAATTAATTGATGTAAGAGTGCAAGGACTGAGCTGAACACACATGCATTCATTTCTCTCTGCTTGGACTGTGGATATGATGCGACCAGCTGTTTGAAGTTTGTGAGTTGAATTTCCCCCAATGGTGAATTCTAAGCTGGAACTGTGAACTCAAAAATCACCCCTTTATGTCCGGAGTTGCTTTTTGTCAAGGGTATTGTATCACATGAACAGAAATGAAGCTAGAACATATAGGGACCCCAAAGAAGAAACTGATTAAGAGCATACTGTCTTGCATTGAGTAAGCCTAGGTCTATTAGGAAGCCCTGTTTTCTTCCAGTGTACTTTTCTGAAACAATGAAATACAGTTTAAAATTCTGGTTTGGCTCAATCTTCCACAAGAAGATAGGAAACTGCAGTTCAGAGAACAAAAAGAAGCAATTTATCCAAGATGCCCCACTGACTAGCCTAGGGGTCACTTGCTGCTGACTCTAGGCCTGGAATTCTGCCACCTCCTACCACTGCTGCCAGAGCAGGTGGAAAGGGGAATTCGAGCAGAGTGCTCAGCTTGTGTAACAGCTGGAAGAGGCTAAGGGCTGAGAAGCTTTATTGGAAGCAGGTGATGAGGTAGCCCGAGAACAGACCAACACACACATACAAACACAGGAGCGCATGCGCACGCACACACACGCACACACACACGCACACACACACACACACACAGAGCAACACTTCAGTTTGTGTGGTTAGATGCTTTCTCTTTGTAGAAAGTAAATACCTTTCAGGGTTCATTCTAAAACGTGCATATAATTTTAATTGGATATGTTTGGTCCCAGTGGAGCAACACCTTAGGGAAAAGCTGATACATTTCCCGGGAAGAAACTTGACTTGAAGGGAGAGAAAGCTTTCACCCCCATCCCCTTGTGCTAATAACACAGCTCATATTTTAATAAAGATTCAAGCCCTCAAGCAGATACTTCATAGGGAAGAAATGTAGATCAATAAACAAATGAAAACGGCTCAGGTTTATTCATAATTAAAGCAATATAAATTAAAACAACAACGAGATAACATTTTCACCCATCATAATGATGCTCATTTAAAAAGTCCCATAATATCTTTTGTTGATACTGATGTAGAAAAAAAATTATTTCTTTGGTGGGTCCCACCTTGTGCTGCCTCTTTGGATGCACTTTTATAGTAGTTGGCGAGTACAACTCAAAGTTATCAACACAGATGCCTTTGAACCTTACAGTGTCTCTTCCTGTTCTATGGATACATTTGTGCAAAGAGGAATGTCCAGAAACACTCAGTCCCACTGCTTTGTAGAAGTAAACAGCTCTGAGCGCTCATGGCGTTCACGGGTCAGGGGAGAAAGGTAGTGGGCTGAGTTGAAAAGAAATTTAATACTTCTGTTCACACGTTGCTGGGGACTCCAGAGCATACTGTTCACTTACAAAATAAGTGGGCTAATAGCATGGTCCTCAGATATAGGATTTCAATTGTGTGAGCTCCTTGTACACTGCAGACATAGAGACGCACCTCTAAGCCAGAAATGCTCTGATCTCTTCCCATTTGCAGAGACATCTGTCTAACTTCCATGTGAGAACACCTTGGCTTCTTCTCTGGGAGCCTACCATTGAAGCACCAGCTTTCTGCACCCCACTTTGCACACTTGGCCATGGCTATCCTTCCAGACCTGGGTATGATGGAAGACTTGGCAAAGCTGTAGACCTTTGAAATAGCAAGATTAGCAGATTAGACAGTGGACGACTTTCAGAGTATTTGGTTTTTAAGTTTAGCGACATTTCAAATGGAAATTATGATATAGCTAAAGTTATGTAAAGACATGAACTATGGAACAAATTTAAAGTCATGCAGAGGATTGTGTCTTATCTCCCGGCCATCCTTGGCACCCAATGCAAGAGAAGAAGGTACATTAAAAAAGTAAAGTGCTAGTGTTTTGGGATGATCTTGGGGACCCAGGAATGGGGAACAAAGTCTCCCCACTCTTGCTTTGATTCAGGTGTTGGCTTCCTTTGCCACCAGGGGGCAGTGCCTCCACATGTACAAGGACCATTGTTTCTGTTCCCAGGAAGCCCCAATGGGTCAAGTCCAGTAGGTAGCAGAGGTGAATCTGGACTAGGAACCTTAGCTCAGGTCCATGTGGCAAGTAAGTGCTGCTGACTTTTGAGCTCTTCTCCCCATCTAGCCCCTGTCGGGAGAGAAGACTGTTAGCTCCATTTTCTATCAGACAGACTAGGTCACAAGCAATAGCACTGTTCAACCAATACTGAGGTCTTGAGGAGGAAGGGCAGTACAAGGCTGTCAAATAAAATAGAGGATATCCATTTACATTTGAATGTTGGATTAACATGAATAATTTTAGTGTAAGTAGACTCTAAATATTGCATGGAACACAATACTGATCCTAATAATGATTTTTTCTTACCTAAAGTTCAAATTTATTGGCTTGCATATTTTTATTTCCTCAATCTGGCAACTGCCGCTGGACGGAAATGTAAGGCTCAGCGTCTGGAGCTCTAGGTTTAACTGGAGGCTCTGGGTGCTTTCTCTGCTGCTAAGATCTGCTCCTCCATAAAGCTCAGGTTTCACTGGGACTGTTTCCAAGGGGAGAATTGTTAAGGCCCTCAGGAATGCAGTAAGGTCTCACTTATTATATTATTTCTGTGTTTGATAAGTGGGCTTGGCAGGGAGGGGTCACCAAGCCACATTTTCTCCACTAGTCCGGTTTTCTCCCCTTCCTTCCTCCTCTTCTTCCCCTCTTCCCCTTGTCTTGCTTCTCTTTTCCTCTTCTAAGCTGGGCTCAGCTGTAACTGATTCTTTTGACAAATAACCCCCTCTTCCTTCAGTGGCTCTGGGACTTAGAGCCCAGTTTTGACCATTAATAATTACATCAGCCCAAGGCGCTACAGAGAACCATAGCAGCCAGAATGCACATGCAGATGCCTAGGTATATAGACATTCCTTTAGATGATTGGCTCCTGGGACTGCAGGGAAGGCAGCTGGCTGGGAATTTGGGCAAGAATTGTTGCTGCAATCCTGGGGCACACTTTTCTTCCTTCTAGAAACCTTAGTGTTTACACTTGATTCTTTCAGCAGATTGGTTGAGTACTAGCCCCTGACTGAGCGGCAAGCCCTTGGCTTAAAGTCCACTAGGGATACTAATCACAGCTACAGTATGCCTTTGCAGTCATACTGAGAGCTGAGTGTCTGATGGACTCACTGGGGATCAGGGCCTGACTAAATTGACACATGTGGCTGGTCTAATCTGTAGGGAAACTGAGGCAGAACTGAAAGATACATCAGGGTACACAAGCCCAGCATGTCCCTCTTGCCCCTCTCTGCTTCATGACCAGGATTCAGATCAGAGAAGACCATCTACTTTGCTTGGAGACTCCGTATTGGAGGAGGCAGGATGTTCTGTACAGAGAATCTCCTCTGATAGAGTGCTGTACCCTAGATTATTGGCCAGCACTGGGCTTATAGGAACCATGATAAGCATGGGACCCATCACTGCTTTGGGCACTTATGGGTGCTTGAGCCCTGTGCCAGCCTTGTCTCGTCTTAGATCATGATGGAGGATGGGCCCCTCCTACCAATAACTAGCAAAATCAAGGGGAGATGAATCAGGGCAACTCCCACAAACAGCACAGCCTAGAGCCCTATCTCTTCTCCAAGTGAAGAAGAAGAAGAAGAGCAGAAAAGAAGAAGGCCACGAGACCCACCAACAAGATATAGTGGGAACACAAGGTGCCAATCCAAGGCCTAAGCACAGAGAGGGAGAGCTAGCCTGCATTTCTATCCCTGAAAGAGGCAAGCTTCCGGTATCTTCTCCGTGCCTTCCACCCTGAGTATCCTTACAAATGAATACCTGGTGGTGATGGCAGGAGGCCCTTCCTGTGTCAAAGAAGAGTTAAAAATGTCCACTTCTGAAGATCTAGGGACTGGAAACATTGCTCAAAACCAAGAACAGCCAGTGATGCCAGGTGAGAATATCCTAAAATGCCTCTTGACTATAGTCAATCATGTGGGTCCACTTAGGTTTCTTCTACAGCATCCCACAGCTATTGAGTATGCTGTTCACTTAGTCTTGAAGGTATTTGTCTGTTTTAGGTCTTTCAGTGTTGACTCTTGCTTTTCTCCTGTCATATTAGCCTGTTTTTAGTTTTTAATCATTCATGAGCCATTTGCTTATCTGAATCTAAATGAATGGATTATTTTCTTTTATCATTTTTATTTTAAATTTTTATTCATTTTACATGCCAACCCTTCTTCCCTTCCTCCTGTTCCCGCCACCTCCCCCTTGATTATTTTCTTATTTGTATTTCCTATTCTCCCTTACATAGAGATGGTTGGTGTTTGGGATTTCATTTCTTGATCATTGCCCACTCTACAGAATCCTAGGCCCAGAGCCAGGTCTTCAGTAAATATATAATGGCCTGTTGAACAGATGAATAAATAGGTTGGAAGTCAGAAGTAAATGGATAGTGAGTGATTTCTGCTGTCTTTGGTACCCAGAAAGTCCTCATACAACTTTTAACAGTATTCATAGCAGTCTCTGTCCTTTTTGCTAGAAATGACGAAACATGGGCCTGGTCACTGGGGGGAATCCAAAGACGTTCAAGGGCAGAGCAAAAACATGCTGGATCTGGTTCAGGACAGTCATTTTGCAATGTGTCCAATGTGGACACTATCTGGGGGCAGGGTGGGGTGATTGCACCTATAGAAAACACATGCAGGATTTTTTTTCTTGCTATGATTCTCTATACAATACAGTATAAGAACTACTTAGCATTTACATTTTATTAGACATTATAAGTGATATAAAATTATTTCAATTATATAAGAAGATATGCTTGTGCTATATTCTGATATTATGACCTTTTACACAAGGGACTTGAGAATCTGCAGATTTGGGTAACCACAGGGAGGGGGTTGTTCCAGAAATAGTCCCCATGGGAACCAAGGAATGACTATACAGTGACCACACACCTCCATGGCGTGAAATGATGTTTCTTTTTAAATTATTTAAAATCAAATTGAGGGTTTACATTCTTCTTCAAGAGGTAGATTGGCCTTTCAAGGGATGCCTGCATGTAAAAGTTCTACCAGAGGACAAAGAATGTCACTGCATTTCTCTTGACACAGCATGCAAGGCTAGAAGCTACCAATAGGCAGTGTGTGGTGGTGGGGGGTAGAGGAAGATGATGACATCGTGGGGTGCACTGTTGATTCTAGCACAATGTGGGGCTGGACTAGTGACTTGGAATGGTATTTCCTTCTTTCTGTAGGGACATCAAATGCAGATGCCCCGGGTGCCAAGAGATCAGAGTCAGGGGGATGCCCATCTCCAGGACTTTCCTCGCAACTTCCAAGGAGCGGGGTCCCCTTATGAGCGGTAAGAGCTCAACTGTCTTGTTCCTGGCTACTTGGGGAGGAACAGGCCAGGGGCAGGGCCATAGAGACTGGTAAGCATCCAAGTCAAGAAGTAGTTATATGTACCTGAAGTATTAGGGTACTTTTGCCTCCTGGCCATTTGGAATCTTCATATGCTCTGGCAAACTCTTGGTCTTCTTTACTATACAAGGGAAGGGTTGGAGTTTTATCCAAAAAGTCTCCAGGCTTACCTGATTGTTATATCTATTTTCTATGACCACCAGCCCCTCTGACCTGTGTCATCTTTCCTCCCAACAGTCTGGAGACAGATATAGTGGCAGAGATTGGCCTGGAAGAACTCAATGGGCTGGAGATGGAGGTCATGAGAAGGCAGGTGAGTGAGCATCTGCTGTGCAGTTGGAAAAAGCATCATAGTGTCTTGGAGTGGGTGGTTTTGGCAGCTATGAAAAGAGCTACCCCCTGAATTTTCATAGCCTTTGCCGCATCATATCCTGTAGCAAATGAAGTGAGGTTGGGCTCCCCTTTCTCTTCTTCTCAGGCCTTGTGGTTGCATACCTCATGTTGATGCTCACCCTTAATTTTCTTTTATGCTGGAGATGCTGGACAAGAATTGGGGAAGAGAAAATGAGATGGAAGGTGGAACAAAGATTCATTTTGTTTTAAGGTCATACTTTTCCCTACCATTAAGTCTTGCCTTTCTCATAAGAGAGATTCCTCTTCACAAGCCCTGTGTTTGGTCCCTCCATAGATGCAAGTGATTTCTGGGCAGCTGCATGCCCTTGAGGACCGGGATAGCACCTGGTGCCTTAAGGAGGCTATGCGCTTTAGTCTGCTGGTGTCACTCTGTGTAGCCAACCTGTGGCTTTGGGTGCGCCAGTGAAGTTTCACCGATATCACAGCCTTGCTAGAGCCATCTATTCCTCTCCTCTTCCCTTTGCTTTCAGAAATGCCCTTGTTCACCCCATTCTATCTCCCAGCAGCTCCCAGGTAACCTTTGAGTCATTTTACCTGCTCAGTCCTCCTGCCTGGAGATGAGCTCACTCTATTATGAGATTCTGGCTTCTGCAAGGCTAGAGAACCACTGGGTAGCATCAGACAGGTGTGCCTGGGTTTGAGATGTCACTTCTCTGGAGGGATTAGAGGATGGTACCAGCCCTAACAGACTACCTAACCTGCCTGCCCATAAAGCAGGGCTCTGTGACCCTGGCCTTTGTAAGCCAGCGTTTCTTTTCTTCCATCCTCTGTGGACAGGGTTTGGCTTTGCATTCCTCCTTTTGTTTGTCCTCACACTGCTCAAACCTTTGCTCTGAGAACATGCTCAATAAAAGCTTCATGAGTACAGCAAAACCTGGTGCCAGAAGTTCACTTCTGTGCCAAAAACCTCACTTTTGGCAGGGTTGGGGAGGTACACCTGGTCTAAGGCAGCGTGTCTGGGACTGAGTTGCCATTGCCCCAAGGTTCCTGGTGTCCTCTGCTGTCTACCATTCCCCACCCTCACTGGCTTTAGCCCAGGCAAGGCTTCAGATCGTCCTTCTCATTGGTATTATGTCAATGATTGCGTGAAGGACATGTTAGGTGGTCTAGAGACTAAATCAGAAAAAAATGTCATGGAAAGTACCAGAAATCTTTATGTTTTCCTAGGGGAAAAGTGAGTTCCTGAGAAGAACTACAGGTCTTTGGGATTTTCTAGCAAGACAGGAAAACATTGTGTCTAGACTGGGTTCTTCCGAGTGCAGGCTAGGGAGTGGTCTGCTTCCTACTGAGTGTCTGAGGATGAGGTCCTGACAGAGCTCTAGAGGCCACAGTACTACCCTTTGTACTTGAAGATCTAAAAGTCACATCTCAGATAGCCCAGTTAACTAGGGAGGCTTACTTGGCTGCTACTCCTTTCCCTGGGACCAAGTGGATGACACACACTTGATGGCTTTAAGGTTGATTGCTCTCTGGTTTGGAGTTATTGTCTTTATTATCGGAGTCCAGATTTGTGTATGTGAGAGACTCATTTACAGAGATGCTTAGCTCATGAGAGCTCTGATGGAATGAATGGGCGAGGGACTCAGTGACAAGAAAGTAACCAAGACGAATCTTTCTGGGTGTGGGAACCTAGACCTTTCACATCTATCAAGACTTCTCCATTTGTAGGAGACCATGTCATCAAATATGAAGAGAACTGTGTATAGGGGGTGGGGGATAGAAAGAGGGGAGAGAGTAGGGGAGAGGAGGTGAGAGAGAAATGGCAAAGAGAGAAGAGGTTTGAGTTCCAAATTCTCTTTGGCCATTACCCTGTTACCTCTCTCTCATCCTTGCTTCCTCTATTCTAAATGTTCTGGGGGCTGATGTGCTCCTGAGATGAGGATACAGGGCCTGCAGTCAGCTCAGTGGGACCCTAGACATGTGGCCTTGGAGCCTCACCCTGCTAGAAGGTGACAGAAGGCTACTTAAGAGATGCTTGGCAGGTTTTCTCTCTGGCCCCAGAGCAGAGAGGGTAGTTGGGTTCTAGAGGAAACCCCTTTAGAATAAAAAAGACACTACCTAATCATAAGTGCTTTGCACCAGGAGAGCCAACAGCACTATCTGCCCCTCTAAATGGGCCCTCGAGACTCAGGGCACACCCAAGAGCTAAGAGTAGGGTAGAGAGACTTTGTGGAAGACATTCTCTCCACTCTTTGCAGCCCCAGGGAAGAATGAGGACTGTAATGAGTCTTTCTCTGTCCCACCAGCCAGCTCCCGAGTAGTGACATGGAGATTTATTATGAAATCTCAGTCTATAGCTTAGGCTTGCCCCACTAGCTCTTATACTTAAATTAACCCATTTATATTTATCTACATTTTGCCTCATGGCTTTTTACCTTTCTTTAACTATGTATCTATGACTCTCTCCATGTTTCCTTGGCATCTCCTGCATGTCTAGATTCACCACCCACTTCCTCTCTCTCTGCCCATAAATCTCCACCTTTACCTCCTCTTTAGCTATTGGCCATTTGACTTTTTATTACACCAGTAACAGCAATGCATTTCCGCACAGTGTACAAATAACCCACAACAGGGATCCACAACGCAGAGGAACAGATAGATGGAACAACCCATCTGTTCACACAAAGGCAGCATGTGGTACTTTCTGCCACTGTCACAATGCTTCCACTGCCTTTGGTATTGTGAAAGGTGAACCTAGAGGAGAGATAGGCTTATTAAATAGACACCAAGATGTCATCCCTAATATCATTAGCCTAAAGGCACCTCTTTTATTCTGTCCCAATTTGGCTCCACGGGGAAACTACAAGGAAGAGAGGGCTGCAACTAGGTTGGGTGAAATCTGTCCTTTGGGGCCCGGGTGCTCCTGTGCCTGTGTAGACAGGACATGTTTTCAAAAAAAGTCTGGTTGCAAATATGTTGTGAAACAAAGGCTCCCTCTTGGGAGCAATTTAGCTGAATTGCAAACAAACAGCCTGGTGGCCCCCCTGGAGGAACACCTCCTGAGGTAGGTGAGCTCAGGTGGAGTCCTTGCATGTGCCCCGTCTGCCTCTCTGTCTACCCTGCAGTTTGGCTGCTTGGCTGCCTCTGACAGGACTAGGGGTGGGTTCCTTCCAATTGCCTGCCCCACCCAGGAGGTCTCCCAGATCAAACCTGAGCTGCAGTCAAAGCTTTCCTGGTTTATCTCTGTGGCAGCCTGAGAAGTCAGCACTGAGACACAGGGACAAAATGGTTAATGGCAGGATCCTCTGCTTGTCCCTTGGGATATGATCCATCTGGAGCATTTGTCTTCTGATTATATTCCCCTCTCTCCAAAACTGTGACTCTCCCCATGGGGAAGCTGTGTGTCCAGTAGGCATGGATATGAGAAGAAACTCATTTACATCTGGTGACATGGGATAAAACTTTCCTAGGACATGCTGCTTATCACTGTGGACCATCTCCCATACCATCTAGGCCCGGGATTAGAGGAACGCAGAAGCATTACTGCCTATTAGCTTGTAAGTGTGTAGGGCCTAGTTTTCTCTGTCTTCTGCATCACTGAGGCCCAGCAGAAGGAAAGGGATAGTAGAAGTTTTCCATCAGTGTCCTCAGAGCATAATTTTGTTCAGTTTTACAGTTGGGCTTTAAGGACCACTTTCTATGAAGAAACCTTCTCCACTGAAGTAAGTTCATTTTAACTACCACTTTTCTGTGGTAAATATCACTATGTGCCACCCATGTTACATTCTCAAAATTTCCAATTATACATGCCACACATGAATACATTCTCCTTTGTTAGCAGATGTCAGCTAACATAGCCCTTAGCTCCTCCTGCCATGCCCCTCCATGTGGCTCCATGTATGTCCCTACAAACTCTCCATGCTGTCCTATGCAGAATTTATATGTGTCTGGGTTTGTCCTAGCCTTTGAGCCCAGGATGTCAGTTAGAACTCTCCCCGCTATCCCCTGAGTGAGGAGCTAGCCATCCAAGCCACCTGTGCAGGGGTGGAAACTGGAGGCTTCCCGAAGGGCCCTCCCTATCAATCTGGCTCCTAGCCACCGCCAGCCCTGGGCAAAGGCTGAAACCCGATATTTCAACTCTTCTTTCTCGGGTTGGCCTCTTAGTAGCTGGATAAAAAAGGGGAGAAGACAGCTGGTTGTGGGAAGGAACGGTGAGAGCAGGGGCCTAGGAGCAGCTTGGAATCCTGGTCTCTTAAAGAGAGCCAAAGGGTTACTTGCACCTGCCGATTCTCAAATCCTGGCCCTTGAGAGGTTAAATCCATCGAATTTTCCCACTCTGACTGCCCCACTCTGGGTTTCTCTTTTTTCTCCCAGATTTCTCCTTGATTTAGTCTCCAATCAGGTAGGCTGCCTGGAACTTTATCAACATTTTAAAGCAGTGCTTTGGTGGCCTTGAGCTTTTAGTCTTCAATCTTCAGACAGAGAGCTGCTTTGCACCTGCTCTGTACAAGGGAGAGTCCCTCAGGGACCTTGGGCGGGGCCAGAGAAGCCGCTTCAACAGTTAGACCAGTATCTAGCTCTCAGCTGTCGGCAGCCTGGGGCGTACAGGGTCCACATTGAAGACAGATTTTTCCCGGCTCTCCAGCTCACTTAGTGTGAGCGTGTGCTCCATTGGGCCTCTGTTGGCTTCCTGGGCTGGCAGCAGGCAACGTGGAGCAGCTCTCTGATTGGGAAGCTGTTGCTATTTGTTGGGGTCTCAAAAAACCTTCCCTGGCTGGACAACAGAAGAAGCAGGAAATCTCTGCAGGTTTCAGTGCTCATGAGCTCCCAAGAGCTTGTCTTTGATTGGAGGTGGTGTGGACGGAACAACAGATGTTGACTGTGGCCCTGGAACTCTGCCTCTGAAACCATCTGACTGGTGAGCAAAGGGGGCTGAAACTTTCCTGTGTCCATGGGCTGATGGCTTCTATAGAGGTCAGAGCTGGGACTCATGAAAATAAAACCCACAGACCCTAAAGCTGTGATTGCAAAGGCCCTCCTCTGTATGGCTCCTCAGTAGGGTAGAGGCAACTGTCTGTTTGGGGAAATTTTGTACCTTATCAAAGCAGTCAAGTGAAATATTGGGTCCTCTAGCAGTGTGGTGGCAGGAAATGTCACACCAGACTTTTCCTGAGACACCTAAACTTTGTTTTCTAATAGGAAGATGGTGAAAAGGATACCAGAAAGCTTGGTACACATGACCTTTTGAGAAGAGTGGGAAGCTTGTGGCCCTTCCTAAGCACTTTCCTCCTCTGTCTTCCTGGCCGACAGCATTTCTGGGCCTCCAAAGCTTAGAGCATGCGGAGCACAGAGCTTGGAGCTCTCTGGCTGTGAAAGAGATGCCACGATAGGGGGAGGGGTCACATGGTGCTTCTCCAAGCAATACTTCTGGGATTTCAGCCTTTACTTTGGCTCATCTGGTGGTGGAGAGGGTAGAGGAAAGGAAAATCTGGGGACTTCATTGTAGAGAAACGAGCCGAAGCCTATGCCAAGGGTGTAGACAAACTCTCAGGTGGCAGTAGTCAGTATGGATGGGGAAGAGAAGCTAGATTGGGGAATATAGTGGGTGATCGAAAAAATAATGCTTAGGTTTCCAGATTGAGGACATGTAAGAAAAGACGAGCTTTTCTCAGCTGAGACACTGGAGCAATAAGACAGGAAACTGGTCTCAGAAATACAGGGTCATATCAGGTTGGCATATATGTAGTTCAGGGGCCTATTGTCCATTACCAGGAGACATAGACAAACTGTAAGCATTTGGGGGATATGAGGACAGGAGGGGTTTGGGAATAAATTCCAGTTGCTGGGTCCAGCCTATCCTGGGCGGCCTTCTAGAAGGTCTTCCCTTTGGGCATGGACTGTGCATAGCTGAAGCTAGGTATGTCACCCTACCCTTATCTTTTGCTGTAAAGATATGAAGTATGTCTTGGAATGAACAGACCAGACACAAGTTCCTGATACCAAAGAATCCACAGTACATGTTCCAGCTGTTGTTAAAGAAATGAGCAACTACATTCGTCCATCAGAACTCTTGGGCAAACCCAACTGCTGAGGGTTTTGTTCATCAAACACAGAGCTAGGCCATGTCAGTTTTGTGAAGGGACTGTCTGGAGCTTGGGCTCAGAACTGCTAATGAAAACATCAAGGCTTTCACCTGCTGAGTAGGCCCACCTAGTGATTACCAGTCACTCACCCTCTTCCTACCCTCAGCTCATTTGGCTCTGTTCACAGTCGGCCCCAAACAACTGTCTCTCCTGGGTCATAGTAACTTCAGCTCCACCCTCAAAAGTCAACCTCAAGAGCCTGCCACCCTTTGGCCAGTTTTGACCCCAGCTCTTTCCTTGATACTAATAAGCAACTCCCTGGCTCTATGTGCCTTCCAAGTTAGCCTGTGGCTGAGTGTGCTTTTAGAGACAGATTGTCAGGCTGTGAATCTGTGCAGTGAGCAGCATAACATCAGCCTAGTGAGGTGGTCATGAAGATTAAGTAAATTGGTTTAAGTCAATGGCTTAGAACAAGGTAAATGCACAGTAAGTGTGCTCTTAACCCTGAATCATGAGGCTCCAGCTGCCTATTGGGAGGGCCATTGCTTCCCTTTAGTCCCCCATATTGCTTTGTGCCTACCATCTTTCCCTGGCGCTCTACTGCTTACAGTGTAAATGACATAGCACTCGGCACCATGCCTTGTTCACCACTCAGGACTTTTCCTCTGCAATGATTGGAGCTGGGGACTAGTTTCTAGCTAAGACTTAGAGTCTGCCTCTTTATGTTGTCAGTCATGGAAGAGATCACAAACATTGTTGAAAATCTTTGGCTAGACCTGGTATAAACTTGAACTAGAAGTCAGGATGAGCTGAATTGTTAGAGAATCTGGGATATCTTGTCATCTAAAGGGTCTTATGAATACCTTCAGAAGACCCATCATGACTACTCTCCCTTACCTCATAGTTCATGACCAACATTTCCATTCTCTAAAGTCTGTCTTCTGAGAGTCCACAAAACCTCATCAAATTTAGTCTTTATGCCTCCCTCCCTCTATCCTTACCTATCTTCCTCCATCCCTGCTTTTTTCTCCTTTCTTTTCACCAGTGTGCATGCCTGTTTTTCAGGAGAAAGTTCTAACATTGGGTAGGGCTGTTTGCATGAAGTACTGTAGCGAAGGGAACTTTCAATAAGGATAGCATGGTTTGGATATAGCCTTCACTACTGTACCTGGGAAACTGGGTAGAAAATTGTAGACATAGAGGAAGAGATTGAGCATCCTCTTTACAGGGAAGGTTGTATGCCAAGCCATCCTGAAGACTGACAGTCAAAAAAGCCTTGACGTTCAGGCCACTCATAAACATCTGCTATCAAAGAGCTGAGGGGTATGATAAACTCAGTGTGACTTGGGACAAGATGGGCTCTAGCTTTTTACAGGCAACTGGAGAAAAAAAATGTTGATTTAATATTGGAAGGGAAGCCTGAAGTTTACCAGATAAGTTTGTGTTGTCCTTACTGGGCACATGATGCTATCCTTATGCTTGCCACTCAGTGTATAATGTACCTTATTTTGCAAATGACCTTTAAAATTTTCCAATTATCAATGAATTTGAACAATTTAATTATGCTTTGCCACCATGAAGTTTTCTTCATGGTGTGTGTGTGTGTGTGTGTGTGTGTGTGTGTGTGTGTGTGTGTGCGCGCTTTAAGTGTCATTGATCGTATATCTGTAGATATATAGTTTTCATCAAGTTTGGAAAAATGTTCAAGTTATCTCTAACTCTTTCTCCTGTAGGAACTTTATGGACACATCGAGCAGGCCACTGAACTTGTCTCACATCTTACTGATACTTTGCTCAGATTTTTTATAACATTGGCATTGCCTTAGGTATTAAAGCATCTACAGTCAGTGTAAAGAATTTGGGAGGGGTTGGAGAGACGTCTTAGCAACTAAGAGCACTCACTGTGCTTGCAGAGGATCCCTGTTCAGTACCCAACCTCTACATGGTGCTTCATAACCATCTGTAATTCGAGTTCCAGGGTCTGCAAATGCCCTCTGCTGACCTCTTTGGGCACCAGGGACCCACGAGGTACACATACACAATACAGGCAAAACACCCATACACATAAAACAAAATAAATCACTTTAAAACACTTTTAAAAATCTGGGAGAAACTGCCTGGCTTATATGTAAATATGGTGCTAGCCCTTTCTGAAAAGGATTTGAGCATTGTCAGATTCCTTGACCCTCAGTGGGATCCTGGATTCAACCACCCATGCACATTGAAATACCACTGTAGCATTTCATTTTAATTTCATAAAATGCATCTTCAATCTCTAGGAATCTGATTTGAGCACCTTTAAACAAAAATTCCATACTAAAACTTCCATTTTTGAACAAAGCAAAGAAAATTGTAGGAACTTTCAATGTGCTGTCTGTTAATTCTACATCTATACCAATTCTAGGCTTATTTCAATGAATAGCTTGTTTACTTCTCATTATGGGGAAATTATTTGCATATCTTGTCATTTTACGTGGATACAATATGGATATTACCTTATTGAATGTTGGAGTTTTATATTTTTATATTTTATTGAAAATAGATTATTCTTTCATACATTATATCCCAACCACAGTTTCCCCTCCCTTCCCTTTTCCCAGCTCCCCTCCACCTCCCCTGTTCCCCAGACCTATTCCCCTCTGTTTCCTCTTCAGGAAAATGCAGGCTTCCAAGAGACCAGTCAAACAGTATATTAAAAAAAAAAAGATACAATAAGATAAGGCAAAAATCTTCATATCAAGGTTAGACAAGTCAAAAAAATCAATGAAATGCTTCCTAATGATATCATGCTAAACTCATACATCAGTGCCTGTCCAGTTGTCCTCAGAGAGGCTTCCTCTGGCAGCACATGGGAGCGAGCAGAGACTCACAGGCAGACATTATGCCAAGAGAAAGTCTAAATTGGAGGTCTCATTAGGGTCCCTCCCCTCAGAGATAGGAAACTCCACTGAAGAGGGGGAGTCACAAGGGATGGAGGACACCAAGAGAACATGGCCCACAGAATCTCCTAAGCAGTTATCATATGGGCTCACAGAAACTGAAGTGGCAAGCATGAGTCCTGCATGTGTGCATCAGGATCTCTGTATATATGTTGTGATCCTTAGCTTGATGGTTTTGTGAGATTCCTAACAGTGGGAAAGGCTCCATCTCTGACTCTTTTGCCTAATTTTATATTGCTAATAACATTTGGGGGCTTTTTTTCTGGATTGCATTTTAGTTGCTTGGGAAGAATTTAATGCATTTGGGTTATACTTTTACAAGTTTTTCAGTAGGATCATAACATTGTTCAGTGTAGGAACTATTCATTCCTCACTGGTGATCAAGGCTCCTCTGGGTAGTCTAACCAAGACCGCACAAACAACCAGATGTTCCGGACAGGTGGCATTAGACCCCATCTGAAGACTGAGACCTGTAAGACTAAATGTAGGAGGATGGTATATGTACTAAGCTGAATATGTGATAGGGTCCACTTTTAGGTTCCCTGATCTTGCTTATATGACCTTTCTGTGTCTCCTTGTCTATCTCTCTGTCTGTCTGTCTGTCTTTCTGAATCCCTCTGTAACTCTCTCTTTTTGAGGTTCACTCCTCTCCCAATACTCTTCTCTACATACCCTTGATGCTCTGGTCTCTTTGGAGTCTCTGCTTTCTCCTCAATCCAGGGAATCCATTAAGGTCCACTTTCATTTCTCCCTCTACGTTATGGCCTAAAAAGATGACAAGAAAAATTAGGGTTGATCACAAGGCTCCCTTTATTTATTTCCTTCTGCCTAAGAATTTCTGCTCTTTGTTACTAAATGTTTAAGGTCTTGGAAAATGTTGTTTCATATCTTTTCTCCCTAAGTATGGTTACTGCATTCCGGAGAATATATTGATCTTTGTTACTCCATTGTAACCAATAAATAATGTTGTATATTCCTTTAAATTATCCTATCTAATGTAAAAGAAGCATAAGGTGAATAGTGAAAGGGGGAGAGGAAGCTTAGAAAAAGTGAAGGAGTGAAGGGACAGTTAATCAACTACCCATCGAAAGCTCATTCATTATCTACAGCGCAAAGCTTGGATTAATTTAACTGTGATAGAGACATTGAGCTTGTGATGCTTTGAATGTGGAGTGGAGCCTGCATGCTTTGAATGTGTAGTGGTATAGAAGTGAAAGGAATGTCGAAAACACAAAGGGTTTGGATGGACCCAGGTTGCTAGAAATATGGCTTGGCCTTTTCTGAGATGCAGTTGAGTATGAGAGAATAGTGTCTGGAGGGGAAGTTCAAGGTCTCAATTCTGGACATAATAATCCTGAAGCGTCTATTCCACATCAAAATACTTATGTCAGGGGGTCAAACTGAGCTTCAAAGAAGAGGTTTGGGCTGCTGGCTGTTAGAGGTTTTGAAGTTTCTGCATTAAAAGCTACCACTCTGGGGAGGAAATGATAGAAAAATAAATGCTCCAGTGAAGGGGTAAGCTCACAAGCAAAACTTTACTGTTGGGAAGAAGTGGACACTTCAAAGAACAGGAGAAGCAGTGGATAAGGAAGGGGAGGAATAAGGTGTGAATAACTTATTATTTCAGAGAATAATTGCTGATATGTTGCTGAAAGCACAATAGAATATGAACAGAGAATGACTTTTAAGTTAGACGGTGTTCCTGGTTGTCTCCTTAAGTCTGATCCTGATCCTGAGGGTCCTGTAGATGCTGCTAGACTACCATCTCTAGCTTTAGCATCCAGCCCAGGGACTGGCTCCCAGTGAGTGACTGCTGTGTGATAGATGAATGAATGAAAGAATTGAACAGCAGCAGGCATTTTAGTGAGCTATGGAGCAGAACTTCTAGGCTTTCTGGCTTTCACATCACTATGCATACTCTGAAGAAACTCTAAAAATACTTTCAGCCAAGGTTCAGGGGATTCATTGTGCCAGCCTGGGGATTCATTTTGTCAGGCTGATTATCTATATAATCCTGGTTACTCAGATAGTGAGCTAATGGATGAGAACAGGCCCAGAAGGTCCTCATGATTGAAATTGGGCTCTTTAGAAAACTGCATTAGCATGCTTTACTCTGGGTTTGAAAGGCACTTTCCTTGGATATTCTACTCCATCTAAGATCTCCGGCCCACCTCTTTTCTCAGTGGCAAGTATGCAGTCTGTTGTCTTGCTGGGTTTGTACCTAAAGTACTTTGGATTCTCCTACTCATTCCTACTGCAAATCTTGCCTCCTCCAAAGTTTGTGCACAAGACAGACTGATAGTCCTGAAGGTGGAAGTGAACCCTTTCAACCGATGCTCACTATATTCCTACTCCCATCAAAATTAGTACTTTCTTTCTTGACTTTCTTCAACAGCCCTTCCTGATGCACCTGATAAATTTCATCTCATTTTGTCTGGTATCTGACCCCACATATCGTATCCATCACTCATGGGCTCCACTCTAGTGGAATTGGTCTCAAACACAAAAATAAATTTTCTAATCGAATCCCTTCTCAAAACTGCCAAGCTTGCTTTGTTATCTCTTTGATGTAAAAAAAATACCTGAAGCAACAAATCTCCCCAAAACCCAAAAAACAAATAAGCAAACAACAACAAAAATACCCAATGGCAACACAAAAGTAAAAATTAACAATAGCTACACAAAGAGAACCAACCGCTCTCAGCCCTACATCTTCCCTTTGTTTCCACTGTATTTCTGCCCTTTCTGAGCCAAGATTGCTCTATCTCTTCTCCCTCAAACTCCTACTCTTCCTCACCTCCTGAGAGATAATTTATTTATGCTGTTTTTACTCTTCTCCCACAAAGGAACTTATTGTTCTCTCCAGCTTCTATTCCGCCTCTCATCCAGGGGATAGAAGCATTGTCTCCCTATTAAGACTGGGCATTGGCCTTGAGGCATCTGTCTTCTTTAGGAACTCTCTTCTTGTGCTCTTTCAAGCCTTCTGCCTGTCCTCATCTTTGTCTTCACTTTGGTCAACTACTTGGACTATTTGAACAGCTGCAGGTTTTCCAAATTCTGCTTTTATCCTCCATGCTTGTCCATTCATGATATGAGAGTGCATTTGTCCCCAAGAGACGTTAATTTTCTTTTCAGTTAAACTTTGACAATGTCCAGGCCAGACTCCAGGGTGTGCCAGTCAGAAAGAGTCTGTTGCAACAGGCTTTGGGAGCCTCAATGAGACTGCAGCATTGGTAAAGTGTGATTGAAAGACAGATGCTAAATAATTTGAAGGAGGATGGATTAGCTCTTGAGTGATGCTGCATGGATGTGATCAAGGAAGCAAACAATTGTGGTGAAATCCAGGTTTCAGGCTGTAGTGACTTGACAGAAAGAAATCTGTGTTAGGAGACTGGCAAAATGAAAAAGTGGCTAATTTATAAGTGAATGTCTCAAATGTGGTTTTTATTATGTGGGATTTGAGGGTCAGAGGTGGCTCAAAGGAACTGGTTAATAGACAATAGATATGTGTGCAGAAACTGGTTAGAAACCCGTTGGTAACAAATGCCTTGGGAGTAGGTGAGGAGTGTTCAGAGTGTGCCTGCAAGAACCACTTGGCTGACTGGGTGAGCTGTAGCAATGGTTAGCTGCCTGTCCTTACTCCCTTAAGTGGACTTTTCTGATGGAAGGGCATATGTTGTTGAGTGATGTCACAAGAGAATCAGAAAAATAGAAGGGCCTGTTCCTGGTAGATAAGATGCAGGGGGTCACAAGGGAGGAAACCTTTTTAATGTCAGAAGCATAGAGAGTGAACACATATACTACAGTCTCTCCTGTTCTGAAAGCTCGCACTTCAACACCACCAGCCTTGAAATTGATCAGTGTGAGTGGCCTTGGATTTGTTTGCAATGCCTGGAACTTTCTGTCTCCATGGTCTACTGCCTCCAGGGTTCAAGCAAGTACTTGTGGATGCTGGTTCCTTTCCCTCAGGTGTCCTCATTAGCATCCTGATGCTATAGTCCCACAGAGAGCACCAGGAGAGCATCTCTGAGGCTATTTGACGTGCCTGCCGTCACCATGGTGACAGCTTCAGATGCTGGAAGAAGTGAAAGAAGCTGGAAAGAGGTCAGCATTGAGGGCAAGTGCTGGGGTTCAGGCATGCTGTGGGGGTGGATGTCCTCACAAGATTTCCTGTGTAACAACAGGAAGATATTCAGGGCGAGATGGAGGTTGTGTTCAGTCATATGAGGCCAGCATAAAGGTTACCTCACGCTGCCTGATTTCCAAATGGAGTTTTGGCTCTGTGACGACAATTTTGGGATCCTATATGTAGGCGTCTCTGCTGTGAAGGATATTTCATCTCTCCCAGTGCTGAGACATCCAAGCATGAAGAAAAACCTCCCCCTGCCCACTCCCAGTTTGCATCACAGGAGTCTTTAATTGCACAACTCTCTTGGGTCTGAGAATTCACAGCAGTGATGTGGAGTCAGAGGTAGCTGTGAGTCCAGCAGAAGAAGTTATGAGAAATCGAGGCATGTTGACATTTTCTACCTACATCTAGTGGGGCATGCGGATCAGCCTTAGAAGAGAAAAGCTACTGTGAGGGTCTCTGACCCCCATTCTTCCCGACTGTGGTGAGAGATGCTGTAGTACACAAGCTTCTTGCTCAGCTTCTTTTTCTCAGTCTATCTTGCGAATATGTCTTCTTCTGCGCATCTCTCTCATGTCTGAACGAACCTCATGATCCCCTGAATAACGACTGCTATAGCAATCTGAAGCCATCAGACTCAGCATTAGCTTCAGTGTCAGCCCCTTAAGGGCTAAGAAAGTGATTATACTTCCTTACTTTGGTGTGTTATTTAAAATCTAAACGATGATAAACTATACAGTGCAGTTTTCTTACCTTTACTCTAGAGAATTTTTTGACGCATGAACTACTAAGGTCACTCTGTTCACCTCTAGCTGCCCTGCTCCCTATGGGTAATAGAGTCCACTGGTTATCGCCTTGTCAGGTGAGAGCCCTGAATGTACATGGAGGATGACCGAAAAGCCCAATGGTGTGAAGAGCTCTCCAGCTACTAACCACAACCATCACCCTCCGCCTTCCATTAAGGCCAATGGCAAAGATGAGCACAGGACAGGTAGCAGGTGAGTGCACTGAACTTGGGTGACTTTTGCTTTTCTTATCTTCTTTCTTCTTTCCTCCTTCTCGTTTCCTACCCCACCCTCTTTCTTTCTTTTGCCAGAATTAGGGTAGAACATCAGGGCCTTGTCCCTACCAGGAAGGCACTCTACCCCTGAGCTGCACTCTCAGCTCAGCCTGGGTGATTTCATCAATAAGTCAGAGTCTACACTATCTCCTTGGAGCTTTGACTTACACTTAATAGAAGAAGCTCCATTTGCTCTAGGATATCTTCCAAGGGGACTGTGAGATGTTTAGGCATGTCCTAAGAGGAAAGACAACTCATACTGAGAGTATCTGGATCAACTCTCTTTCTTTCTATGCAGACCACAGTCTGTGGCGGTTGATGATGACACTTCCTCAGAACTGCAAAGGCTGGCGGAGATGGATACCCCACGGAGGGGGAGAAGTGGCTTCCGAAGGTGAGTCTTCCATTTCAGCTGACCTGCTGCTACCCCTTCTATTCTTGGGGCCTGTCAGATGGTTACTATGACCCTCCTCTCAGCCGCACTAGGCCTTTTTATAAGACTCTAGAGCAGTGGGATTCTCAACTTGTTGCGATTCCTTTTTGGAGGGGGGTGGAATGACCCTTTCACCCAAGACCATTGGAAAACATAGATATTTATATTATGATTCATGACAGTAGCAAAATTACAGTTATGAAGTAGCAACAAAATAGTGTTATGCTTGGGGGGTCACCACATGAGAAACTGTATTAAAGGGTCGCAGTGTTAGGAAGGTTGAGAACCACTGACTTGGAATCACCCGGAGAGCGTTTAGAAATTCCAGTGCTGAGGTGATATTCCACTGCTCTAGATGTTCTTGTGGGGCAAGCTGGGAGTAGACTTCCCTTCATATTTGGCTACCTCAGCACTGGGAAGAGGGGATTATTTATGGCAAAAGGACCTATATATAGGGTCTCAAGATCATAGGCCTCATAGAGAAATAAAGAAGCCTGGGGCTGTTTTCATACTGACCTGTCCTGACTCTTTACAGTCTCAATCTTGCCTTGAAGACCTCCTGTTTGTGTTTCACAGTGAACTGTAAAGTCCCATTACACAGGAAATCTTTGGAGGGCTATCCTCCCCCACAGGACATACTTCAGATAATGCCTGAGCCTCACACTTGCCCACACTGCTGGCCTCTTTCCAGATCTTAGCATACAGGAAATCATGGCCTGGTCTATTTCCGGCTTTTCCTCTTCTCTCCGCTCCCTCAACAGGCAGTGAACACTCTTGGACAGGTCTTGTCTAAACAGCACAGGTCATTTCTTTGGCACAAACTTCTTCTTTTTCCCCTCTAGGATTGTCCGCCTGGTGGGGGTCATCAGAGACTGGGCCAACAAGAATTTCCGTGAGGAGGAACCAAGGCCTGATTCATTCCTAGAGCGTTTCCGTGGGCCTGAGCTCCAGACTGTTACAACACATCAGGGGGATGGCAAAGGCGACAAGGACGGTGATGGAAAGGGCACCAAGTATATCTATCCAGTCTCTGGGGACTCCAAAAGTTCCCATACTTGCCATGGGAGATCTCAGGGGATGCTAACCATTATCAGGGGTGGTGCCAGGGCTGTGTCAATCTCTGTGATAGCAGATAAAGAACGGGTAGAAATGACCTCTTATGCTTCTTTTTACTCTAAACATTCCCATTGTCCTCACCCAGGGCCTCTCAAACAGTAGTGATCTTTCCATGGGAAACTGAAGTATATTTTGCATGCCATAGTGGTACCCCTTTATACATTCTCTTGCTGCCCATGGAATGGATTTCAACAGGAGAGGAACTCATCCAAGGGCATACCACCTCAGCCCCAGATCCAGCACTCAGTATGTGATGATCAGGAAGGGAGGCTGTAGTCACATAGTACTATTGAAGCCCTGCCCATTCCAGCTCCACCATGCCCAAGAAAACAGGGTTTTGAAGGGGCTTCTGTGGGAGTCAGGCACATGAGACCTAGATGATTAAACAGAAGAGGAGGGACAGAGAGGGAAAGTAAAACATAGAATAATTGGAGGGGCTGATGTTTGAAGAATAAGTAGAAGATAGTGGATGTCTGGCCAAGTTGACATCCCCCACATCTGGTCAGTGGAGGGAAAAAGCTCTTGCCAAGTTAGGATGAAGCATCTGGGAAAGTGGTTTGGAGGCTGAAGTCTAAAGACTGGAAAGGGGAGGAAGCTCATAGACTCTCCTGGAGTTTCTCTCTTTTCCCAAAGGGACTGTGGGAACAGGCTTAAAGCTCTTTCACCATCTTAAGATACACCCTCCTCAGATCCCCTCAAAGCCTATCTGTGCTACAACTTCTGTCTTTGATGCATCTTCTGGGCAAGGCCCTTTCAGAGGGCAGGAGTAAAGGAATAAGTCACAAAACAATCCCACACAAGTTTGGAATTATGATTAATAAAATGATTATTTATTTAAAGGGAAAAACTTACAGATCACCATCCTAGACAACAGCCCTCTGCAGGACCAGGAAAAGAGTCTGGTAGCCAGAAGTGGAGTCCAAAGCAAGAGAGGGAACCACTGCTTTTTCAAGCCAAAGAGACCAAGCCCAAGTGGGCTGGTATCTTAAAGGCTATTGGCTGAAGGAGCAGAAGAAGCTTCCACAGCACAGGGGAGGGTCAGAATGGATCAGAGGCCTGCTATCGATCACAATGGAGGCCTGCTATTTGGCTGTGGGTCACTGCAAAAGGAAACCAGAAGACATCTTACACCTCAACCCATAATCCTTTAATTCATTGATACTTTTGAGAATTTTGGGTTCTGAAACTTGGAGCCCTAGAACTCTAGTAACCGCTTTATGTCTCTACAGGAAGAAGTTTGAGCTGTTTGTCTTGGACCCAGCTGGAGACTGGTATTACCGCTGGTTGTTTGTCATTGCCATGCCTGTTCTTTACAACTGGTGCCTGCTGGTGGCCAGGTGAGCATAGAGGGGTCTAGGTGGGATTTATTACAGAAGCAGAGTCCACAGCAAATGGAATTAAGATCACACAACAATCTCAACTCTGGACAAAGAGTATGCAACAGTCCAATGTTCTTTCTGAATTCTCTGATTGCTAAATTCTCTTTCCGCCACTCTGTTGTCAATGCTCCCGCTATTCAGTATGCCATCAAGTCTTCATGTTGGTCCTTTTCCTGCTCCTTTCCTGTAATCTTCAGCTGCTTTTTCATGTACATCAGTACTGTCCTTGGTTAGGCCATCCTCCTCCCTTCTCTCTCTGGGAAAGCTACAGTAGTCCCGCCTCTATGCCTTAGAGGTACTTGATCCCTCAAGTACATCTTCCACACTTGCAACTAATATTCTATGTAGAGACTGAGATTGGGTTATACTACTCTCTCTTCCAAAACCATTTAATGGCTCCCCGTTGTTCTCATGATAAAACTCTAAGGTTGACCTTCAAGGTCCACTGAACGTGGTCCTCTCTCTTCCTGACAGCAGTTCACATCATACTACCCTATGCCAGTCATTCACTCAGGAAGAATTACCTGCATACTAATTGGGTTTTGTGCTCTGTGTTGGGTGTACAATGGAAAAGAGGACAGACACAATCACTGCTCTTTTTTCCCCAGTGTTCTCAGCTAGACCGAATATAAACATGCAACAAAAGAAATGAGCAAGATATTACCAGGGACTGGAGGTAGCAAATTGCTAGAGAAATAGGCCATCATAATGGGCCTGACAGAGACCTTAGTTGAGATCTTGGTGGGAGGCAGTAATTGGTTTAAATACATGAGGCTGGCAGAGAGGGCATTCTGGACAGAAGGAATAACTTGAGCAAGGCTCCCTAATCTCTTGATGGCCCAGTATGGCTGAAGGCTGTAGTCTAGTTTGTTCTGCACATTTTAAGGGAGTTTGGTTCTAATGTGACCATTCTTCCCTTGGACTAGTACATAATCAGATTGTTCCCTTCCTCTGTCCCCTCCCTAGGCCCTTCCCTAGGTTCTACTCATTCATTTTCAAAATCTTGCCGATTTCTTCCTCCAAAGCTCCTGTAGCCACCCATCTTTCTATAGTCTCAGCACCTCTAGCTTAAACCCCACTACTATCTATATTCTCATCCTGCTAGGGTTTGATGATGTGTTCAATAAGAATCCATTGAAGTAATGAATACAGAAGCCAGTCAGCTG
Organism: Ondatra zibethicus; assembly: GCA_004026605.1. NCBI lineage: Eukaryota > Metazoa > Chordata > Mammalia > Rodentia > Cricetidae > Ondatra > Ondatra zibethicus. The sequence goes on from PVIU01018055.1 coordinate 36,945, forward strand.
TTCTCCTAATGCTTTATTTATTTATTCAATTTAAACCACTGATGACTTGCAATCTGGGGCCCTGGATGAGCGATTTGGCATATAGTCATGACTAAGATGTGGCCTGTTTCTGGAGCTCACAGTCCAGGGGATGAGGAAGACTATCAATGATCAATGGTGATGTACATTCAGCAATGTTTATTGAGTAATAAGGGTTGAGGTAGAAGTCACTAGTCATTGTTACCAAGTGGCCTGTGATTCACTGGTGTCCCGGGTGGCCATGTGAAGCTCTCCCTGCAGAAGTATGTATATGGCTTAGAGCCACTAGGGCTTTGTCAGTGAAGCCCAGCCCTGTCCCCTTACAGAGCCTGCTTCAGTGATCTCCAGAGAAACTATTTTGTGGTGTGGCTGGTGCTGGACTACTTCTCAGACACTGTCTACACTGCAGACGTCTTCATCCGGCTGCGCACAGGTAAGTGCATTTGGACTCCTAAATCCAAAGAACTGAAGGCAAAATTTGAAGAAACTGACTGGACATTGTATTGAAGCCCATCTCCTCAGTGGACCTCCGCTAGGATACTCTAAATCTTATGGACTCACATAGTTATGGAGGTTTATATCTGAGAGTGATTTCTTAGGCTTCTTCTGGCCAGTCTCCCTATGTGATCTGTAGTCCTCTGTGGGAAGGAAAGCTAACTAGTAGTTTGTTCCCTGTTGAGAATTATCTTCTAGGGAGACACTGGACTGAGGACAGAAGTGACATGTTGTTTTGTATTTCTATCAGGCTTCCTAGAACAGGGACTCCTGGTCAAAGACCCCAAGAAATTGCGTGACAACTATATCCACACCTTGCAGTTCAAACTCGATGTGGCTTCCATCATCCCCACTGATCTCATCTATTTTGCTGTGGGTATCCACAGCCCTGAGGTGCGCTTCAACCGTCTGTTGCACTTTGCCCGTATGTTTGAGTTCTTTGACCGCACTGAGACACGCACCAGCTACCCCAACATCTTTCGAATCAGCAATCTGGTTCTCTACATCTTGGTCATCATCCATTGGAATGCCTGCATTTACTATGCCATCTCCAAATCCATCGGCTTTGGGGTTGACACCTGGGTATACCCCAACATTACTGACCCTGAGTATGGCTACCTGGCTAGGGAGTACATTTACTGCCTTTACTGGTCAACACTGACCCTCACCACCATTGGAGAGACACCACCCCCTGTAAAGGATGAAGAGTACCTCTTTGTCATTTTTGACTTCCTGATTGGTGTCCTCATCTTTGCCACTATTGTGGGAAATGTGGGCTCCATGATCTCCAACATGAATGCCACACGAGCAGAGTTCCAGGCCAAGATTGATGCTGTCAAACACTACATGCAGTTCCGAAAGGTCAGCAAAGAAATGGAAGCTAAGGTCATCAAATGGTTTGACTACTTGTGGACCAATAAGAAGACAGTAGATGAACGAGAAGTCCTCAAAAACCTGCCAGCAAAGCTCAGGGCTGAGATAGCCATTAACGTCCACTTGTCCACCCTGAAGAAAGTACGCATATTTCAGGATTGTGAGGCTGGCCTGCTGGTGGAACTGGTACTGAAGCTTCGTCCCCAGGTCTTCAGTCCTGGGGATTATATTTGCCGTAAGGGGGACATTGGTAAGGAAATGTACATCATCAAGGAGGGCAAACTGGCAGTAGTAGCCGATGATGGTGTGACTCAGTATGCCTTGCTCTCAGCCGGGAGCTGCTTTGGAGAGATTAGCATCCTTAACATTAAGGGCAGCAAAATGGGCAATCGGCGCACTGCCAATATCCGTAGCCTGGGTTACTCAGATCTCTTCTGCTTGTCCAAGGATGATCTCATGGAAGCTGTGACTGAGTACCCCGATGCCAAGAAAGTCCTTGAGGAGAGGGGTCGGGAGATCCTGATGAAGGAAGGTCTGCTGGATGAGAATGAGGTGGCCACCAGCATGGAGGTAGATGTTCAGGAGAAGTTGGAGCAACTGGAGACAAACATGGAGACCTTGTACACTCGCTTTGCCCGCCTGCTGGCTGAGTACACTGGAGCCCAGCAGAAGCTCAAGCAACGCATCACAGTGCTGGAGACCAAGATGAAACAGAACCATGAGGATGATGACCTATCAGATGGAATAAATACCCCCGAGGCAGCTGCTGATGAATAGCCATAGAGCCTATCCAGCCTTGTTTTGACCCCCGAGTTAGAAGTCCTGTATAGAACTCCGTGTTTACAAACAGCTGTCCTCATGTGAGCTCTCCCCAAAGCCTTGCTAGGGCTTAAGGTCTTGGAGTCCCCCTCCAAGTCCAGCAAATGGTCAAGCTTGTGGACAGTGTAGGTTTTATGGGTTGGATTTCCAAGTGCTTAGTGCCCAAGTCTGAAAAGGACCCAGGGAACAACTGAACTGTCCTTCAGGAGGATTTCCTGGGACCAGAAGTCTGAACAGTGTTCTCTGAAGAACAGTGTGCACCACAATGCCTGACTCCTGCTTTTGGCTTCTTTATATCTAGCCACTCCCTACTGCATTCTGCCCCATACTTTTCTAACATGTGCTCTAAACAGTCTGTTTTCATGCATGTGTATGCATTTAAGAAGTGGCTGCAGATACTGGGCCCCTGCACTCTGTTTTCCAAGGCATGCAAGGTCTGTGAGGGAATGGTAGGGTGGGTTTGAGTGTGCTTGCTGAGAGTCATACCTCCTTATCAGACAGTGTCACTGTGAGAAAGAGGTGGCTGACAGCTTTGGGCACCACCTCTTTATGTACACAAGTTCTGAAGAGTTTGTGAAGTCTATAGTACTGGGTGAGATACTGTGAATTAGAGGCACTTAGAAGTTAGTAAATTCCTTTCAGGTACTTGTGGTTATTGCTCAATTCTCCTTTCTTTTTTTTTTTTTTTTATTCTAATCAGATATTCTTTTTATTTATTTATTTTTTCCCATTTAATTTTTTATTATTGCATTATAAATAGTACCATTCAAAATTTCCACCTCCTCCGCTCCTCCCATTTCCCTCCCGCTTCCCCACTCCCCCTCCCCTTTTCCCCTCCAGTCCTAAGAGAGGGCAGGTTACCCTGCCCTGTGGGAAGCCCAAGGCCCTCTCGCCTCCATCCAGGCCTAGGAAGGTGTGA
>PVIU01018056.1:0-40064 GCA_004026605.1 Ondatra zibethicus
TGTTTTAAAAGGTTTTCTAACTTCATGTTTCATTCAAAAATGATAATACAATGAAAAAAGTAAATCAAGGGTTTCATGTTTAATAATTTAAACATTTCAGAAACTAAATAACCTGGTGTTCTTGCCTTTACATATGCAAAAAATTACTTATATGAACATACATTGCTCTCATTATAGATCACACATTTTTAACATTGTTATTTTATTACATTTCGGGCATGGTGATAAATATTTAAAATTACATAAAATTTTAATTCTCAAATACCTAGTTTAAACAAACAAAGTCTTGAAAAAATGTGAATACTGAGTTACTAAAAGTTGTGGAAATTTTCTGAAATGTTTATGGAGATAAGACTCATTCATATGATTTTATTTCTGTTGTCTTTGGACAATCACCAAAATCAGATATCCATATTTTATATATAATAAAAATACTATACTATTCCTACTACAGAGAATTGTTCTGAAAATTAAATACATTGTAAACATAAGGCATGCTTTTTAATATCTAGTATGATGGTCAGCATTATTAACTAATCAACATTTAGGAGGCAAGTCACTCAGCCCAATTATGAGAAATTATCTAAATTAATATGAATGCCTGAGATTGTCTTTGAGGGAAAACTTAATTATCTTGCTTAATTTTGTTGAGGACCATTGCCTGGCCAAGAAACCAGAAAAGTAAAAGGGAACCACTGCAGGGTAAATGGTGAGAGAGCAATAGAGTATGCAGTAGCAGGTTACAAGTGATCTGAAGGAGGCTATGGAATAGACAGACATGGATGGATCAAAATACAAAAGGAGGGATGAGCGTAAAATAAAAGTAAAGATATCTGAAAAGGCCATAAGAAATCACATTATTAGGTGATTACATAAATACCTCTAACACACATAAGTTGAAGAACATTGTTTAAGTAAAATGTTCTAATTTAATTTACCTATTAAAGCCAATGTATGCAATTATGTCTTCTTATTTCACATTATGCAATATTTTCTAATTATGTCTATTTTGATTCAGATGATAAGATTACAATTTTTATCACAGTTGCATATTAACCAAATATGTATGATTTGTTTTCATGTAGGGTTGTGTTTTTTATTATTTTTATATTTTATTTTATTATTTTAGTTATTTTAAGATATGTTATATTAGTTTATGCTGTGAAACATTGAATAACATAAAGATGTGTTACATTCTTTTATGCAGTATTTGTTTAACTCTGTGAAGCTGTGGTTCTTTGCCTGTATAAAACACCTGATGGCCTAATAAAGAGGTTAATGGCAAGTAGCAAGGCAGGAAAAAGGATAAGTGGTGCAGGCAGGCAGAGAGAATAAATAGAACTTGAGAAAGAAGAAGGTGCAAGAGAACAAGGACAGAAGACATTAGGGGCCAGCCACCCAGCCACACAGCCAGCCATGGAGTAAGAGTAAAACTAAGATTACAGAAGAAAATAGAAAAGCCCAGAGGGAAAAGGTAGATAGAATAGTTTAAGTTAAGAAAAGTTAGCTAGAAAAAAAGCCAAGCTAACGCTGGGCATTTGTAAATAATAATAAGCCTGTGTGTGTGTGTGTGTGTGTGTGTGTGTGTGTGTGTGTGTGTGTGTGTGTGTGTGTGTGTGTTTACTTAGGAGCTGGATGGCAGGGTCCCCAAAAGAGCAAAGATCCAAAGAGCCTAACTTCCACTGACTAAAGTTACTTAATTTCTTAATTCTTAGCTGATGGGTGAGTTTAAGTAAAAAAAAAAAAAATACAAAAATTTGAGAATAAGAAGTGCAAATCTCTATTATCTGCAATGGTCTGTAATTTTTTTGTTGCTTTTTTGTTACATTGTTACATGTATAAAATGTGTTTTTAACAAATCCAATCCCCATTTCTTCCCTTCTAATTTCTTCTTGATCCCTTCACCACTAACTGTGACCTCCATATTTTATGTGTTCTTTTTGCTAAATCCATGCTATCTACTGCATTAGCTGCTTTTCCCATTTGCTATGATTAAATACCATGGTAAAGGCATCTCATAAAAGGAATATTTTATCTGTGCGTATGCTTTCAGGTAAAATAGATTCCTTCATGGAAGGGTGGTATGGCAGCAAGTTTTGGGAATGGTAGATTTAGGAAGCTGCGAGCTCACATCTTTTGCTTTGAGTGCAAAGAAGGAGATCAATCTAAAAATAGAGCAAGGATACATATTTTTAAAGGCCGCCTCCAGTAACATACTTCATACAGCATGACCATAACCTACTACACCTTCCCAAACACAATCAGAAAAGGGAGACCAAGTATTGAAATTTCTGAAAGTATATGAGACATTTTTAAAAACAGAAAAAAGTAGTTCTTATAACTACTTGTAGGGTAGAACATGACATTCAGGGCAAGATAAATCAATGCTCTTAAGTCACAGTCATTCATATTTGTCTCAAAATTGATTATTTCTTGTTGAGTGATAGCTATGTTTTCTGTCTCAAGAATTCTGAAACAGTTAAAATAAATATCATCAAATCAGAAAGATTTAAGTATTAAAATTTTATAGAAAGAGACTAAAAGTAGTGCTCCATCTTACACCTGTCAGAATGGCTAAGAGCAATAATACAAATGCCACAGGATGTGAGAGAAGGGGAACACTCTTTCATTGTTGGTGGAAGTGCAAATTTGTATAGCTACTATGGCAATCAGTATGGTGCTTCCTCAGAAAGTTGGGAATTATCTACCTCTACACCCAGCTGTACAACTCTTGGTTATATGGTGTAGGAGGGTCTTCTGTATTTGTGTTACTTTCATTGGTTAAATAAAGAAAACTGCCTTAGCAACAGTTATATATGCAAGGAATACTCCATCTTACCACAAGGACACTTGCTCAACTATATTCATAGCAGACTTATTCATAACAGCCCCAAACAGAAAACAACCTGGATGTTCCTTGACTGAAGAATGGGTAAAGGAAATGTGGTATAACACAAGGAGTACTACTCAGTGGTTAAAAATGGCATCATGAAATTTGCCGACAAATGGATGACACATGAAAAAGATCATCCTGAGTATGGAAACCCATACCTAAAGGAAATAGGATAGATTCTGTGAGTGGAATGGGGGAAGGTTGGGGACAGGAGCAGGAGGAGTAAGGGTGCGGGGACAAAAGGAGGAATAGTGTGTAGGGAGAGAGTTAAAATTGGGGAGGTGCATTTGGGAGGCAGTATGGAAACCTATTGCACTAGAAATTTCCAGGAATCTATGAAGGTGACCCTAGAGAAAACCCCTAGTAATGGAGAATAAGGGGTCATAACTGACCATATGTACACTGGGTTACATTTGGCTGAGATGTTGGCTAAGGAGGCCTTGTGGTGATCATTAATATAGGCTGATGCTAGGACAAAAGGTCGCTCTCTAAAAACTCATGTCATGGCCTCCTTGCCAAGTATACCTTTCCCACAGCTCATTGAACTCAAGAGAGGTTGAGCTGGTGCTTGGAGCCTTCACTGCAACATTCTAGTATCTTCTAGTGTGAGAAGGTACTCTGCAGAGTATTAAAAGAGAAATCTACACACCAAATCAATCACATAACCCTCCACTTTTCCTACCTGCAAGATGTGCTGTGGCAATGGTGGTGTAGAAGTTGTGGGAGTGTCCATCCAATATTTGTTTTAAGTTGGACCCACTCCTCTACAGGGAGGGTCAAAGTTTATGAATATGGTAACTTATAGGTAATCTTTTCTCACCAGTTTATAAATTGTATTTAATTATTAGTTGTATTTGATATTAGGTGATTTACAGAAAATGTTTGTAACTCATGAGTTTAAATGATTCCATGTTAGTAAAGCATTTATAACAACAATAGCATTGCTAGGTACATTTTCGTCATTTGTTCTAAAAAATTGATTTGCCAATTGAGAAGAAAATGTAATTTCCCTATTTAAAACATACACCATGTTTAAAATGATGATAAAGCCTTTTTAACAGTCCAATATATGCTTTTCACTTATAAACTGATAAATTCTAAAAGTGCTCAAAGTTTAATATTAAGTTCCAAATAATTTAATTGGTACATTTGAATTATACAACTTAAATAATAGTGGCTGTGAATTAGAATAGATCTAAATACAAAGATTTCATCATAAATTTCAGGGAAATAAACCTTGCAACTGCTAACTGAATGAGAAAAGGTAATTATTATAGACAACTTAGCAATTAACACCTGAAACACAGTTACAGAAGTGACAGGTTTGTGATACTTTCGTGTCTGCAGCAATGAGAACTAAGTTTCATAAAACAAAAAGGTGAATCATCTAGCTATTGAGAAATATTCTTGTTGGATAAATGTAAGGATTACAATGTATAATTTTATTTCCTTCACAATGCAGATCATATTTATGTGATATTAAAAGTAACCCATGATCTTCTAAGTTAGATAAATCAACAAAGTATAAAAACTGTGAGATCATTAATCTCCCAATACAATGCTAAAAAACAAGATTTTTTAAGATCTGTTTTTCATATACTTATCTATCTAAAGAGATATTGTCATTCCCAGCACGATCCTATTCCCAGTGTCATAGTTTCTTTATCAGTATGCATAACACTAAAAGTTAATATAGTCCTTTAAGTAATTGTATTCAAGTAATAAAAACTTCCAGAAATGTCACTGATGATATAGTTGAACTCTTACCAAAAAAATATGACAACTGAAAAGTAGGTGAAATGATACATATGTTATCATTACTTGACCATTCTATAATATAAATACCTATGAGAATATGCATGAATGCTTAGCCCTAAGTGGGATATAATTACCAAGACCCCCATAATAATATTCAGGAAACATCTCAAAAGAGAACACAATGAACTTAAAAGCTGGAGAGTGGGTAGGAGTACTATGTAATAATGACTTTTGAACCTCACATGGCTATTGGACTTATGATCTCACAGCATCTGTGAATACCTACAGGAGACCTGTAGTAGATGAAGCCCATAAATATTACAGCATGGAGCAAGGACCTCATGGGGTCCCACTCCTACATGAAGACATACTGAGAGTTGATGCCAACTGGCCAAGGAATTGTCATTTTTCTTTGTGGATTTTCACTAGTAGTTTGCTCATCCTCCAATGGAAGACCCTATAGCTATTAACATAGAGGCAATACTAACAGGGTGTAATGGACTATAAATTTTATAAAAATTTATAAAATGATGGCACAAATTTGGAAGGTAGCATGATTGGGAGGGATCATTGAAGAAGAATCATTATATATTATATATTTGTGTTCTAGTTTACTTACTGCTGCTGTGTTAAACATCATGACCAAAAGTAGCTTGGAACAGGTTTACTCACTTTACTCTTTTAGGTCACAGTACAGATTTGAAATAATTCAAGGCAGGAATTCAACTCATGAACATGAAAGCAGGCTGACATACATTTTCAGAAGGTGTAGCTTCCATTTGTTATTCATGTATAAAAATATACATGGCTTTGTACCTTTGATCTTTATTAAATATTCTGCCAAAGCTATCCAGTTAATTATAAATTTACTTTTGGTTCATTTCAATTTTTGGGTTATTGATAAGATAGCTAATTTTCATTCTTTGATCAGCATAACATTTTTACTTTCATCATTTATTATCCTATCCTCCATAAGAGTATCCTCAAAACACTGAATTTCTATACACACAGAAGGGCAATTTTTCTGACATCCAATTAATTATTTTCTTTTACTGTACGAGAGGAAATGCTATGTATCCATAAAAACACGTCTCTTTCCATCGTCCTCTACAAAAAAATAAAAATGAAATCTTCTAAGGGAATGACCAGGCAATTAATAAAAATGTTTCTTTCACCTATGTTGAGGGAATGTACCTGGATTCAGGACAAGGGATTGAGACACAATTGATGTAAAACCCTTTAACATTTGATCTTTAAAATTTTGCAAACCTTAGATACTGGATACCATAAACTCCATTTACCAAAATTGTAGCACTGAGAAGTTGGAAAAATGTCAGACAAAATGAAGAGTGTCCAGGAAGGGTACAATGTGGGTTAGAAGACAAGAGAGGTTTGAGGAGACTTTAACAAAAGAATTTGTTTAAAAATCACCACAATAAAAATACCATAATAAAATGTTCTCTTAAGGCAAAAACTCTATTTTAAGGTAAAAAGATGGCATGTTAAAATATCTCTTCTTACAAAAGTTGTGTGATACTTCTCATGCAGAATATTGTCTCTTGACATTTTTATTCTTCGCCTGATCATTACCTTAGGAACTATCCAAACTTTATCTTTGTAATGAATCAAATTTAAATTACATTATTTCTAACTAACAATTGCTTTCTACTTATCTTTACTATTTATGATTCATTGCTTTTAAATTTAATCAACTTACTCTAATTCTATTTTTGAGACAGGTTTTCTATATCAAAAGTTGACCTCAAAGTCATAAGCAATCTTCCCTGCCTTCCAACTGAGTGCTGGCATTGGAGACAGATGTGACCCATGATGGCCAGCTTCATTGTTTAAATTCTTAGGTGCACATGTAGATAATACATGCTGCTTTCATTGTATAAATTCTGAATGCTATTAATTTCATTGAAACTCACAAGTTTAAACATTCCATAATGTCATTATTTTATCTATTAAATTTACAATTTTATTATTTTCCCATAACCATAATTTCTAAAATTGTCAATAAAATTTTATAGTATATTTAAATTTTTATTAAATGTGTTCAGAATATATTATCTTTGTACAATTATTTCTACAAGAAATGATTAAGTGAAGAAAATCAAAGTCATGCTCAGACTTCATAAATGTATCTTTTGTGACAAAGATAGGATAGTTTAAATGGGCACATCGAGTATACCATGTATTTTACCATATGTGTGAATATGATTTTAATATTTAATATTCCTCAACAATAAAGATTATATGAAATTAAAATAGCTATGTTAGTTAGAAATATTCTATTTGAAAGGGAAAGATAACAGTGGTTACTATAGAAAAGTCTAGGAACAAGAAATTAAATCAGGTTTTCCGGGCATATACACAATAAAGCACATAGATAAATGAATGTGTACATAACCACTTACTTATGTGTTTGTCCTTGACACATTTATACAGCTCAAGATTCCCAGCCTAGGAAATGTTGCAACACATAGTGAGCCCACTGTGCTTTTACAACATCAATTAATAATTAAGCAATCCTGCATATATGTACCGATAGGTCAACCTGATCTAGACAATTCCTCAACTAAGAATATCTTCATAGGTGATTGTAGGTTAAGTAAAATTAACAGTTATAAAAAGCAACCATCAAAGACAGGTAATAGATATTTCTCTTTGTAGACTATGTTGAGAAATAATGATGACTTAGTAAAGTAGTGGATGTGAGTTCTCTTCCTCATGAGTCCCAAAGAGATGGCTAGGCACTACATCATCTTTTTACCAAATCAACATAATTACTCACTACGTTCTAAATATTTATCCTTTTACACACAGATAAGTGTAGTTCTCACACCTCATCAAATAAACTTTGTAACAGACAGACACCATCACAGAAAACCACAATCAATCCAAATGCAGGAAACGAATGATCATATGGTACTCAGCCCCAACTCCTACATACAAAACACAACTCCTGCACTGAAAGTCTGAGGAATATCCCCAAAGAGGAAAAGAAATATTTTAAGAGCCAGGGGAACAAGAAGTCTACTGTGAGATTATATTCCCTAGAAATGTTGCACAGGCTATATCATGAAGTCTCAACAACATGGCTGCCTAAACAAGACCTAAACGAGGACAACACCAAGAGACATGCTAGCATGGAGGAAGCAACTGTTGTGGGGCTCTGATACTAGACAAAAGCCCATATAGGAGAAATAATCAGAAGATTCTCCTCAATTATCTACCCAGCATCAAACGCTCAGTCCTGAAATCATATACATACAAATATCATTATACGCACTGATGTCCTAAGCAGGATGCATTTATATATTTAAGAAAACACACACACACATGCGCGCACGTGCGTGCACACACACGCACACAGAAAAAGTGGCCCTGAATTTGAAAGAAAGATTGAGGGTACATGAGAGGGGTTGGAGGCAGAAAAGAGAAGGAGGAAAATCAAACGACTGTAATTTTAATTCCAAAAATAAGCATACATAAAAAAGCATACCCTTCTAGAAAGTGCCTTCAAATTATATGTATGACATTTTCTTATCTGGGCTTTCTTTGTCTAACTTGAAATATTTATAAAATGTGGCGTTTAAGAAACAGCTTAGTTAGGATTTCTATGTGTCACATGTATACATTCTCACCAACTTCCACTAAATTATTATTCAAGAGTATAAGAACTAGTTTCAGAGTAATAGGGACCAAAGTTGAGCCCGTCAGTGTGGCATTTCATTTTAAGAAGACTAACCACATAATTAGCCATAACAGATTCTATATGATTATTCTAAGCTTGGATAAAGAAACATTTTGTCCTGAAAGATTGATATAAATTTTCAAAATCACACTTATGAAGTAGCATGGAAAATAATTTTATTTTGGGGATCATCACAACATACAGAAATGTATTAAAGGTCATAGCATTAGGAAGGTTGAGAACCACTGCTATAGGTGATACAAATAAGTTACCTGATGGAAAGTTAATACCAGGTGAACTTATAGTAATCGTCCTCTGAAAGTCCTCATAAATAGTATAGACCTTGATACAATGGTCATTATAAGATGATACATTTCTTAATGACTAGACTCTTTTTATCTAGTGAAAGTTATAGACTCCACATGCAAACATTTCCAGTGGTTTTTGGGAGGCTAGAGAGATGGCTCAGTGGTTAAGAGCACAACTGCTCTTCCAGAGGACCCGGGTTCAATTCTCAGCACCCACATGGCAGCTCAAAACTGTCTGAAGATCCAGTTGCAGGGGATCTGACACCTTCACACCAATGCACATAAAATAAAATTAAATAAACCATAAAAATATTTTTAAAAAAAGAAAAGAAAATTTTGATGGAAAAGCATTAGTTACTTCCATTTTTTCTTTTGCAATAGATATTTGTTCATTCATCTCAGTTTACAAACATGAAATTTTCCTCTAGTAAAAAAACCTAGATGAATGATTATGTCATCATAGGATAGCAAACATTTTAACTTCACGGTGTAATTCTAAATTATTCAAAACTAATTGAATTAAAATAATAAAAAATATAAAAGAATACTCTTTTCCACATAATTGGCAGTATTTAGTGTTAGAATAACTTCTATATGAGAAATTTGCCAAATTTGCTTATATGAAATTGTATTTTATAGTTTTAATTCCAACTTCTTTGGTTATTAATGAGCATTTTATAATTTTACATTTGTTTGTATCACATTTGTCAGTTTTTTAGACCTTTGAAATAGTTATTTTTATTGCATTTCCTATTCAATTATTCATATGATTTTTGCTGATACCTAGCCATAATTATACTATGTGGAAACAAAAAGGGGCATTTAGGAGGGTACATTAAGTGAAGCGGTATGGGAATTTCTACAAAAAATTAAAGTGTCAGACTTTGGTGACTGGAAGGGTAGATAGGAACAAGAAAATACAAACCAAATTGGGGGTTAAGGAGAGAACCTAAGGAAAGTGTAAATGAAAACTATATCAAAGCCTATGATCCAACAAATTAGTTAAAATATAATTGGAGGGAGAGTAAAATTCATGTGATATAAAACTAAAAGGAGGTATAAGGGAGTCAAAAGATTAATGGGAGGGTCAAGGGTATAAGGGAAAAGAAGGAATAGCATGCTGTTTTAAAAAACTATGGCTGTATTAAAAACACTTTATGGGAACTTACATCTTAGGTGATTTCCAAACACAACTTAAAACAAGGAGTTCAAGTAGAATTACCCAGCATGTGCCAACAAATTCACTCCTTTAAAACATGAGTAATTAAATCAAAATCACAGTGTAAGAAATAAGACACCTTGAAGCACTAGCCAGGGAGTCCTCCACAGTCTCTAAAACAACAAATCTTTGCCACTGTCCTTGGTTAGCTAACACAAGTTCTTGATAAAACCCTAAAGATAAAAGTGCCACACATATTAACTAAAGACACAGAGAAATCCATTTCAATATTACTAGAAAATTAGCTTACTGCTGAATAGCTTTCATAGTATCAGAATATGCTTGGGGATAAACAACAACCATGGTCTTTCCCAGTGCTGGAAACTGTATGCTCTAACACTGACTTGCCAGACAAGATTGGCCCACTGTTGCTATGGCTGCATCACTATCGTGAGGTAGCCACCTACTTTCTTAGTGCATTTGAAACCTGTTCAACATAAGGGAACTTCATGCTTAGTACTGCAATCATAATCAAAGGCTCATGGCTGGGGAGTTCATAGGTCATAAGATAGAACCTGCTCATGGAATTTTGCTCAAAAGTAATATGTAAAATTGTCTTCTAAATATTTCTGTGGATACACAAAGATTGCTCTCTACCTTGATCAAAAAAATTGTGAAGTTGGTAACAATCATTTCAAAGACCATCAATTTGTCAATGTGCAGAAAATAAGTGACATAAAATCAATCCCAAATGGAAACAACAATGTCACCTCCCATACTCTCCAAATCTCAGGGATCATCACAAAAAGAGAAAGTAACAAGAATTTAAGAGATAGAAGATGAGAGGAGTGCTTTAACATGCTATTTTCTGGACAGGATATAGGCATTCCAGGCACTCATCAACTCATAGCACCTGTGATTACCTAGATGCCCACATAAAAACATGCCATTCAGGATTTGTTGATACATAGGGGAGTATGCTCTCCATGTTTCACCTCTTCTGAGGAGCAATTGGCAGTTGGTAGCTGTTGGAGGAGGATGTTATATTAAGATTTCCAGTGCTCTAGTGAATAGTTTCCCATCTAAGTTCATATAAGCAGCACTAGCTGGACTTAGTGAATTACCACATAATAAAGACATGCCATCGGGAGGGGATATATTGGATGGGAAATGGGTGATGTTTGAGGAACAGCAGAAAGATATGATGATATTTCATTGTACATACACATAAAATTCTCAGGAGTAAAGAAAAAATATATTTAAAAATACAATACCACATTTTCCCTGACATTATGAGGCTATACAATCACTATCTTGATTAAAATGACGAGCAGACAATAATATCACTATAAATTTTTGATTATTATCTCTTAATGATAACTGTACTAAAGGCTTCTTTCCCCATGGTGGTGATATTGGGAGGACTGATACCTAATAATTGTCTTTAGGTCAATTGGGTTATGGCCTTCAAATGTGACTTACCTAACTGTTTTATTGTTGTGATCAAACACTATGCAACATCCTTTAATTTCTGAAGATATATAGTAAATAATCTTATTTTCTTTATTTTTTCAAAAAGCTTATTACTTTGTTAAAAACATGTATTTTGTACCAATATCCAAGTTTGGAGTTTGGGCTTTTTAATGAAAAATATTAACATATACATAGAAAAATGCACAGATTATGTTTATACAGTGGTCTAGTTTGCTTTATATTGCTGTGGTAAAAAGACATGATTAAAAGCAATTTGGCATGGAAAGGGTTTACAAAAAAGGCATGACCAGAAACAATCTGGGAGAAAAGGGTTTACTTCATCATATAGCCTTATCATGAGGGGAGTCAGGGCAGAAAATTAACATGAACAAAGAAAATTTTAAAAACTTGGATGGATGCTTCTTATACGCTTGCTCTACTCAGCTTGCTTAGTTTGCTTTTATGCAAAACAGAAGTGGAACTACTCATAGTAAGATAGGGATAGGTCTTCCTACATCAATCACCAACCAAGAAAATGCCCCCACAGGCTTGCCTATATTCCAATCTGATAGAGGAAATTCCTCAGCTGAGATTACTTTTTCCTAATCAAGTCCATTTTGTGTCCAGTTGACAAAAATGAAGATAATCAGCATAACATACTAACATGTTATATCAACAAAACTCCTATGAGCAATTTGAATCTCCTGATGAAGTGTTTTGTCTTTATCAGGAAGAAACAGCTCAACAGAATTAAATTTCATTTAGTTTATATTGTGTGTTGCTTCTTTAAGCTTGCATCTCTAGATTCTGAAACCCAAGATTTTTATGTTGTAATTATTCTTTTACAATTTGCCTTTTAGGATGTATTACTTTGTTAAAAAATGTGTATTTTGTATCCATCTACAGATTCGGGGCTTTGGATTTTGAAAAAAAATACAAATACATACAAAATGTATTTTTTTTGATGGATAAATAATCTAACCCAGTATAAAAATGAATTATTTGGACCAAGAAACATAGTAGCTTATGCTACAATAGAATGCTTTCAAACTGTGGGACCCACTTAAAATTGGCTTCCATTTATGAAAAAGAAATAGTATTGGAGCAGCATCAAGTGTAGAATATACTGATTTCAAATTCTTAACAGATTTATCTGGCATTATGCTTAATTCTTTGTGGTCAGAATTACAGCAGTCAGTAATTTGTTCTTCAAGAGATGTCCAGCATTTCAAGAGTCCCTCAATTGCCAAAACTTCTGAATACAAATCAAGCCTTTAATAAGTTTTATCTATAATTCTCTTGAACATATTTATTTATCAAGGTATCCATTATATACACCATATCTTCTCCATGCAGTCCAATTAACCATGGCATTTTTAGAGTGAACAAATATTCATCTTATTATCTAAATTATTCATAGAAAGATCAGCTATCTTTAGACAAATTACAGAAAGTAAAACTATTCAAATGACTTTGTATTTTTAACTATTCCAAATGAAGTTTTACAACTTGAAATGTGCTTTTGTGATACACACACACACACACACACACACACACACAAACACACACACATATATATATAAATAATTAAATGCTCTGAATACATATTTGCCATCAAACTATATACTTAAAAGATCAACTCAATTGTTTAAGAAAGAGGTGGCAGCTATTACAGCTGGTGTAACTTATTTGACCTTACAGTAATCTACTATCATTGTGAAGGATTTGCTTTTATAAGCATTAAATATTGAATTAAATGAATACCACTGCAGCATTCTATGGTCCTATTGGGGTAGCAATAATCTGAGGCATATATCTACATTATGCTCTACAGTTTCTAATTAACTATTTTTTGTGCAAAAGTCAATATAATGTGTTAACATACATTAAATGCCAGGATATATTGACTGCTTTTGTGTTTCCTTTTCCTGTGAAAATGAACCAACGCCAGTTCACTTCTGATTGGTCACCAAGGACAGATCACAGAAGCAAGTTAAATCAAGTATACCTTAGCTAAACCATGAGTTAATTATAATTACTTTTAGAAATGTGAGTGAGAAGCCACTTGCAGAAGAAGAAACTTATTGTTGGCTACATCACTGAAGGAAAAACCCATCTCTCTCTCTTATCCTTGGATAAGGCTGTGTCTTTATGAGACCACTCTTCTAGTAATCATTAGAAATCATTACCTCTCTATTAATCCTCAGAGGGACATGGCTTCGTGACACTCCCATGATGGGAATTTAATGTTTTCAACCCCAGAGCCATAAATGCTTTCACACACACACACTTAATAAAGAAACTTACCAACAGTTGTCTCATACCCAAGAGTCTTTGAATCCTATAGTTGCTTGGTCCTTGAGGCTGGATACCTCACAAACTGGAGTCATTGCACAGTGTCTGTCTTACACCAGAGAGAGGCCAACAATCGATACCTCAGCAGTTCCTATCTGGTCCAGGAAACCATGAGTTTTCTCAGAGAGTTGCTGCGTCTTACTCAGTGGTAGAAGCCTGAAAATACTGGTTCTGGTACCAGTAAAGGAATAAACACAATCAGCAAGAAGCTAAGTCAACTTGGCAGCAAGAAGAAAGTTGAACTGGTCAAGAGGCAAAGGCCAAACAAGCAAAATTTGAATACTCCTCCTTCTGCCATGCATTTTCTAATCTGAACTGCTACCTGAAGATGTCACCCACCTTTGGTATGGGTCATCCCATATCAGTAAAGGCAATCAGGACAATTATTCAGTTGAGGTTCCTTTCTCAGATGATTTAATTTGTAGCAAGTTAACATTAATACCAACCATCACAAATGTACTTTATTTTCAGAGTGATACTTAGTTGAATATCATTTATTCTTATTTCTTGGCATTATATAAAAATGCATCCCTTATAGAAGCATGTAAATGTCAATAGGTAAACACAAGCAATTACTGCATATTTAACAGCTAAAATAAAGTTGTTTTAAAATATTTTAGTTTCCTTGTTTATGGCTTTTGTGACACTGTTATACATATACTTTCCATATAAGTAGAAAATGTACATTGTGAATTTTATACACAACACTTGGCATGTAGAAGGAAATGTTGCACACACTGAAGAAGTACTTGTCTCCAATATAAACAACTTTAAAGCACTTAAATTAAAATGAATCCTCTCACACTAAAAAGAGTGACAAATATCTGAAGCTTGCTTTACCACCAGAAAAGCTTTTCTTACCTGCTTCTCTCTGGTCAAGTAGGTTGCTTGTAAAGTGTGAAGTTGTTTTTTGAGTGTTCTTAGAGGAAACTTCATATCTATCCAAATATAGTCATTTACTTTGGCAAGAAACTTGTAAATTACTTCCCTATCACACTTCCTCAGAACATGGGGACAGTCTTCATACACTGTACAGTATACTAGTTATGTTTTTGGCTCTGATTGCTTGACTTTTCAAAGTGTGCAACATCTGTCCTCCAAGGTTACTGGGGAGGTTACAGTTAGAAACATGTTTGGCTTGCTAGACTTAGAATTAAACTTCTTTAAAAATGAAAATATTGGCTTCTGAAAACAGTTTTATGCACTCATACTAGGTACCTCCAAAGCCTTTATTGATTTCATTTTATTTTTTAATTTGGCTATAAGTTATTTGGCTATAAGCTAGGCTTCATTGTGGATTTTAAAAAGAGTTTTATTATTATTTTTAATTGTATGAGTGAGGATACCTGAAGGTGTCAGAATAGGACATCAGATCTATAAGAGCAGTGTTTCTGAAGCTACATGAAAGGTCATGACCTTTCACAGGGGTCACCAAAGACCATGGGTAAAGAGATACTTATAATTCATAACAGTAGCAAAATTACAGTTATGAAATGACAACAAAAATAATTTTATGGTTGGGGATTACCACAACGTGAGGAATTCTATTAAAGGGTTTCTGCATTAGGAAAGCTAAGAACTACTGACTTAGAGTTATATTTGTAGGTATTTGTTAGCTACACGACATGGGAACTGGAAACTAAACTCTGATACTAAACAAAAGCAACAAGCACTTTTAACCTCTAAGTCATCAATCTTTCTTGGCCTTCATTATGGCTTCTTCATTGGCATTCAGGACATAGTACGGCCTCCCCCTACAGCCTATATCATTATCTCCATTTGCAATTAAACTGTTCTATACTGAGTGTTCCCTTTTCCAACTTGTCTTCAAGCTTCTTTTTTGTCCTCTCATGGGACTCTTTTCTAGTTTCCTGGCATTTAGACACAGTAGATGTGATTACACACATAAGTCCTGTACAAGATTAGGCTCATTAGCATTCCATCAAGAAAAAAGGCACTTGTGTGGCCTCTACATCCCCTCACAGACAGTTAATATTTGCTGGGAATGGGGGTCTCATAAGACTCCCAACTGTTCCTCGAGGACACATAGGCAGTTAACAGTAGTGAGAAGGGAGGAGGTCATGAAGTTCTACTATTCTCTGGAGATTTGCAGGCAGTTGGCAGTTGCTGGGGGAGGGGAAGATAACTCTCTTAAGGATTATAGCCAATGATAAATTTCCCAAGTCCCTGTAGGTGACTCCTCATTCCTGTTCCTGTAAGCAGGCCTGGTTAAACTTATTAGGCCAACAGGACAGTGGTGGCATATGACTTTAATCCCAGCACTCGGGAGGCAGAGGCAGGTGGATCTGTGTGAGTTCGAGACCAGCCTGGTCTATAGAGCTAGTAGGACAGGCTCCAAAGCTACAGAGAAACCCTGTCTCAAGAAACAAAACCAAAAAAAAAAAACCATACAAAAACAACAACAACAACAAAAAAAACCAGACAAACAAACAAAAAACCTCATTAGGTCACTAAAAAAAAATAAAAAAAATCCATGAAAGTAGAATTAAGACCAATCAGGAAGGATGAGGTGATCAGCAGGAGATCAGAGACAGGATAGGGTCATGGGGGCGAATATGTTCCAAATACTTTATGTACCTGAGTGAAAAAGATATGATGGAGCTCATTATTATGTATAATTAAAGGTGATTAAAATAATTGAAAACACTGAAAGAAAGTATAATCAACATTTTGAGTACATTATTCAGGATTTTAACACATTAAACTCAAATGGGGGACATTTTAAGTGCTGATAGATTATTTGCTGTTCTTTATATTAGCTTTTTGAGAATTACATGTAATATATTTTGACCATATTCAATCCCCTCCTCTAACTCTTCCTAGATTCACCCATCTTCCCTCCACACCCAAATTTGTGTCTTTTTATCTCATTAAGTCAATTTTGTGCCATTACCGTACTCTAAGCATTGATAATTTTCCTAATAGACTGTAATTTTGAATAGGTATTGAAAATTTAAGAATACAATTTTCTTTGACAGTAGAGTTTCCACCAAAGTGAATTTGTTTTGTGGGGAGATGGAGACATGGATCACTGTTGGAACATGACATATTCTGCCTGATCTTACACAGGTTTTTAAATATATATATGTACATATATATGTGTGTGTGTGTAATAATATATATTTGTAATTATTTACATATATATATCCTGTATATCTTAAGGGAAGTTTCAAGAGACCGTAAATTCTTGTTCATTTTTCCTTACAGCTTTGTTTCTTTTCTTATTTTCACTGAGTATAATATTTATAGTCCACCTCAAAATTCTCTCAATGCTCCCAGAAGTCCAACTCATCCAGATGAATTATTTTAAGATTGTTAACTAAATTAGTTATAACTATCCAGAGAAACAGAACCAATAGTTTACATATTATATTATAAAAATAAACAGGTAATTTTCAAGAAGTACTGCAGTCTGCTTGTTATCTGTAAACTAGCAAACTAGGAAATCTGGTAATAGAATTCAACCCAAACCTGAAAGCTAGAGACCCAAGGAACTGATACTACTAGTCTTGATCTTCAACTAAATAATAGCATTGTTGTTATGTATCAGAAGAAGATGGATATCTTAGCTAAATAAAAAAAATAATTTGCCCTTCTTCCATTTATTTTGTATGATTAGAAGTCCATTAAAATACTAATAAAATATAAAATATATTGAAAATACAGTTGAAGGCTAAATAGGTTATTTTTTTAAAAGATAACCATGGAAGAACTTACAGCTATCGCAGGAACAAAATTAAGTGCCATCATAAACGCTTTAGTCAATATGATAAATTATTGAATAAGAGTAACTTCTATTACAAAGTCAACATTTATAATTTTATACTCTCTGGGAATATGTGAATTATTACTTAGTTTTGGAATGAACAAATCTTTTGGGTACTAAAAATAACTCTTCGATAACAGAATTATACCAATGACAAAGAATAATGGTATGAAGGCATTGTCATATTCAACATAATCCTTTATTTTTGTCTTTGACAGAAATGTAAACAAAGTTTTTGTGTCTTGAAAATTTAAATTTATGTCGTGGTTACTCCAAAAACTAAACATATTGCTACCATATAACATGTATAACATTACTAAATATACACCTGAAGTACTCTAAATTAGACACCAGAGATAGTTGAACACCCATATTTATGGCAACACTATTGTTCACAAGAGCCAGATTATAGACTAAGACTATGTACCCATGAACTGACAAAGGTACAAAAAAAATCTGGTACCTATTCACAATGGAATTCTGTTCAGACATAACGAAAAATGAAATTATATCATAAGAAAATTGATTCAACTAAAGATCACTATATTAAGCAAAATAAGTCACTACTCAGACAAATAAGTTTTCTTTTTTTAGATTCTAGATTTTGTGTATGTATAGAAACTCTTCATAAATGAATATTTAACAGAAAAATAAGTACAAGATTGCCTGGGGAAGGCTAGGTTCTTATGAGGGGTGGAGTAGGGAAAAACGGAAGGATGTATAGATATAAGTGCATTCAAAAGTATATAGTATGTTGGAATAAAAACATTTTTATGAATTTCACCACTCTATATAAGTAATAAACATAAATACTAATCAATATTAGCAATATTAATCAATGTAAAATCATCTGTCAAGAATCAAGACTAAACATTGTCTACCAAGTACAGAGTTAAAACCTCTCTTGCTCAAAGGTAATGTTGATTTAAGGGCAGGCCCCATGCCCTGGAGAAGACCAATGCAAAATAAACTCAGTGGTCCTTTTAGCGATTTTTTGTCTCATACTTATTTCTTTGGGCATTGTTTTTTACTTTACTGGTCTTTGCTTCTGTATTATTGTTTTTGATTTAGGGATTTTCTGGTGTCTCTGTGTGTTTGTATATAAGTTTCCTGTGTTTTTTTTCATTACTTTTTATAATTCTTTTGTTTTATTTTTGTTGGTTTTATTTCTGTGTGTTTTCTAGAGAGAGAATGAAGGTGTGGAGCTGATTAGGAGGGGGAAGGATCTTGGAAATAAGGAAGAGGAAACTGATCAGAATATAATGTATGAAAGAATATTTTCAGTAAAAAATAATCTACATTTTATTTTAGGGTCTGTATTATCTATCAAATATATCTGTTTGGAATATATTGGCAAAGTTACTATCCTTACTCTTGTTGTAGAATATTATTTTAAGGTGTATTACATTTTTTACACTGTGAAAACTTTGAGGATACAAAGATGTGTCACATTCTTTTATGTTGCATTTGTTTAACTCTGTGAACTGTAATTTTTTTTGCCTGTCTAAAACACCTGATGGTCTAATAAAGAGGTAAATTGCCAATAGCAAGACAGAAGAAAGGATAGGCAGGGCTGGTAGGCAGAGAGAATAAAAAGGATGAGAAATCTGGGAGGAGGAGAAGCAGCAGAATAGAACAAAGAGATGAGGACATCAGGGGCTAGCCACCCAACCACACAACCAGACACGGGGTAAGAAGGAAAGAAAAAGTATGCAGAAATAGAAAAAGGAAATAGCCCAGAGGCAAAATTGTAGACAGGATAATTTAAGAAAAGCTAACTAGCAACAAGTCAAAATTCAGGCTTTTATAAGTAAGAATAAGTCTCCATGTATGTAATTTACTTGGGAGGGGGGGTGGCAGACCCCACCCCCCCTCCGCCAAAAGAGCCAAAAAAGAAAAGGAGTAAAAAGTTTTAAAAGCAAACAACTACGTGCTCAAGCACATCATTTAAACTAAATTAATATTGCACTGATCAGAGAATTACCCTTCCAACTAGATGAGAATATGTCCCCTTAGTTAAATGGCTTTCTCAAACACACATACATAACTTAGGAACTACAGTATTATTTATATAAATAGCAATGTAGTGCTAGTTATATGACTGATTGAATATATACTGCAGTATAGAATTATACATTTGTCCTGCTGAAATAAGATCAAAGACACCTTGTCAAATACTATCTTCTCATCACACGATAAAAATAAATAAGTCCTTGAAATTCAGCTGCACTACTAAATCTACAAAATGAACAAAATTTTACAAATTATGAGTGATAGTTTTCTCTATTGTCTTTAAAGAGATAAAAACTATAAAGGAGAACAATTTTATTTCTTTTATAAATACACTGAAGTAAAATATTGCTTAATAGAGGATTCAGAGCATAAACATTTTAAGGCATTTAATGTTCTACATGCTGGGAAACATTCACAAGTGGAAAACTCTCAAGAAGGCTTCAGATCTTTGTTTTATGATCACATCATACTATCCAGTTGTTCAGATTCTTGTTTCATAATGACATTAATCATATTATCTGATTGTTCTGTACAAAAAATATACAACTTATTTCATTTGCTAAATACATTTTATATATTTTCAAGGGTAAGCATTTTGACTAAGGCATTATGTTTCCAGTTTATTTTATTATTCAGACACATAATCTTAAGTACACCTATCATATAGCCAATAAAGGTTTTGAAAAATAATTAGCAATTACTGAATCAATATTTTCACAGTATATTTCCTCATATGTTTAAATTATAGCATAACTTTAATAGTAAAAATTCAGTACTTGCTATATTTTGGTGGAAGACATTTATCTATCTATCTATCTATTTATTTATTTATTTATTTAAATGCTGAGATAGAATCTATGAATTTTTGCATAATAGATAACAATTCTACCACTGAGATGAATTTCTGGATGTTATAGGATATGTTTCACTTATTAGTGACATTTCTTTACACAAAGGATTAAAAGAAATAGAAATTAATTCTATAATGTTTACCTTGCCTTCCATTCCTCCAGATCCAATCCCCTTTAGTCTCATGCCCAGCTCTATAGCAGACTTTCAGGGAAGAACTCTTTTCACCATTAGCTCCCATTCTAAGGAGAATAAATGAGCAAATTCCAGTGCAACACTTTGCTATCTTTCTACTTGTGAACCCCCTCAGAGGACTAGCATATCTCCATTCCTAAGTGTCAGCTCGCAATACTCGGAAAAACATTTTACCTAGAAACCCCAGTGGCCAAATGTGTCAGTTCCACAGAAAATTTACACCCAGGCAATACACAGTCACCATACTCTCCTAAAAACCAGAGAAGATAGACACAAGGGAACAAAATACCCATATCCAACAATGACAAATTAGATTATCTGCACCTAGATCTATAATCTTCCCAATTCTGGATGTTTAGATGCCAGGGTAATCAGACAACAACAACAAGAATGGCAAGTCTCCATTAGTACCCAGCAACCCTACCACAGCAGGCCCTGAATATATCAGTATAGTTGAAGCACAAAGAAAAAGACTTTTAAACAGCCTATATGAATATGATAGATGTTCTTTTAAAAGGAAATAATAAATTGCTTAAGGAAAATACAAACAGCTGAAGAAATAAATAAAACTATTTAAGACCTGAAAATGAAAACAGAAGCAATAAAGAAACCAAAACTCAGTGAATTCTGGAAACGAAAAAATTAGGAATTCAAACAGGAAGTATAGAGGTATGTTTCCCTAACGGACAACACATGAAAGAATCTCAGGCACTGAAGATGAAAAATGGATATATACGTCAAAGAAAATGTTACAAATAGAAAACAACACAAAACATTCAGGGAATCAAGGACACTATGAAAAGACCAAACCAAGAACAATAGGATTAGAGGAAGGAGAAAAAATACAGGTCAGAGGCTCAGAAAATATTTTTAACACCATCATAAAAGAAAATTTCCTAACCTCAAAGAAGGAAATCCTATCAAATTGCAAGAAGCAAACAGAACACAAAGTTGGAAAAAGATACTCCAAGCAAAGGACCAAAGAAGGAAGATAGTGTAGCCATTTTAATATCAAACAAAACAGATATCAATGTAAAACTTATCAAAAAGCAATAGGGAAGTAGACTACATAGTCAAAGGAAATATCCATCAAGATGATATTGCAATTTTTAATATCTATGCAGCTATCTCATACTCTTTTGTGCTGGTGGCCATGTCAGAGGAGCAGCAGATGGCAGTTGATTCCAGGGTGTCAGCCCACCAGGAGCAAATCCCTGATGGGTGAATCTTGGATAAGGAAGGCTCTGAGACCATAGAATCCAGAAGGTTTTCTGCTTCTGCTGTGCCTTCATGGGTTTGCTGCTGCCGTGTTTCTCTGGTATCTGGCATGGTGTGAATGGGTATCAGAAGGTCCCCACTGCCTGTAATGTAGTGGTTTTTTTCTCATGGAAACATACCATTCTACTGGGCATTTTTACCTGTGATTATGAAGATGACTTCTGCCTAAGCTCTACCATCTAATTGATAATAATAATGTTAGTTTAAATAGAGTTTTGTGATAAAATATAAAGCAAGAAAGTGTTACACAGCTATAACACATAAGTTTCTATTGAGGAGCTGTATAGATTGTTAATGATTTAGAAAACCAATTGAGTCCCACTAGCCCAGCTATCTTAAATTCTAGTAATCTTGCTGCTTAAAGATACAATCACAGGTTTCAGTGTGCATCATTAGCTGAAACAAAGCCTTATAATAACTTCAGGTTAGATCAGATGGTTTGATTACAGCTTTGAGATGAAAAAGCCCAGAAACAAGCTAAAGTTCACAAGGACACATAGCTAAGGTAAAAAATACAAAGCAGACCAATTGTTACTAGCTGACCTGACATACTTTCCTTACTAGAATTGGTTGATGATCAAAAGTGATGATTAATTCCTTATACCCATTTCTGCCCTCAATCTCTTGATTGAAAAAAATGTTGAGTGCATATTCACACTAAAGTATTAAAGTAGAGCAGACTAATTCTTTTTCATATGTAAAAGTTTAGGTTTGTGATTCCTTTAAAATTCCTTTTCAGATTGCCTTTCAAGATAAGTAACAAGATAATTGTTTACTTCTTTGTAACTGCAAAATGTATCATGTGGTAATGGGCCAAGTAGTGATTTAAATAATAGAGTTTCTGTGTGGTTATTTGGGTAGTCTGGGCAGCCAGGAAATGAACAAGCGGCCTCCTTACAGCAATGAGAGAGCTAAAATGGGTTAGAAGGAAAACAAAGAATTAGAGAGCTGGAGAACATCAAGAATAATTTATAAGAAATTAGAAGGAAGACATTAAGAGTAAGCATAGACTTAGAAGGAAAACATCAAGAATTAGAGAAAGAAATCACCAGGAAAATAGAGAATATGAAAGAAGAATAAAGAAAAGGTCTGAAGGAAACTATCAAGAGAGTTTGTGGAGTGTCCTTTTCCCTAACTCCCTCAGGTAAAAATGTCTAATATATGCTGACTCTGCGCATTTCTCTTTGAGCCCTGTTCTTCTGGAAGCTGGCCCACGAGGCAATAATTTTGCTGGCTTTTGCATCCCTATTCCTCATACTGGGTTGCCTTGCCCAGCCTTAGTACAAAGTGAGATGCTTAGTCTTACTGCAACTTGATATGCCATATTTTGCCAATTATCTATGAGAGGCTTGCCTATTGGTGAATACAAATGTAGGAGAGTGGATGAGGGAGAGAGGGGAGGTGTGGTGAAGGACTGGGAGGAGAGAAGGGTATAGGAAACTGCAATTGGGGTATAAAATTTTAAAGAACTGGATATCAACTGCAACAAAAACAAGTGAAAGCTTACAATTTCATTGAAACTGAACAATTGTCTAATGAATGAAAAATGTGTCAAAACAGAAATTAAATACTTAGTATAATTCAATAAAAATAAATGCACAACATACACAAATTTAGGGAACACAATAAAAATGGTTCTAAAAAGCAAGTTTATACTACTAAAGCTGTAAGTTTAAAAAAAGGGAGATAGATCTATATTAACAATCAACAGCACAGTTGAAATCTCTAGAACAGAACAAAAACAAGAAATCACACCCAAAAAGAGTAAATGGCAAGTACTAATCACACTCGGGATAGAAATCAATAGAAACAAAAAGTTAATATAAATAATCAATGAACAAGAAGTTGGTTCTTTGAGAAAATAAATAAGACTGAAAAACTCTTATCTAAATAATCTAAAATGCTGAAATATGATATCCAAATTAACAAACTCAGAAATGAAAAGGGGGCATAGCAAAATACACCAAGGAAATCCACAGAATCGTATGTGTAGTGTCATTCAGCTTGCTTGAAGATCAGAAAAGTAAAACAGCCCCACTGGCCAGCCTTACAGACCAGGCAGTGGTAACATATAACTTTAATCCCAGTAGCCACACTAGATGACATAGAAACCAGGTAGTGCATGCCTTTAATCCCAGTGGTGCACACCTTTAATCCCAGTCCTAGAGAAGAATATAAGACAGGAAGAGCCATCTCACAGCCCAGTCTCATTCTGAGATTCCTGGAGGCAGGATTACCATATCAGATTGAGGTTGAGGTAAGAGCCAGTGCATGACTGCTTTGCTTTTTCTGGTCTTCAGGTTGAACTTCAATTTTTTTCTCTGAGTTTTTATTGTGCTTCAAATAAGGATACACTTTAAAAGCCTGTTAAATTAAGACTATGTAAACAATATAAACAGACCTATAACTCCTAGTGAAATAGAAGCAGTAATTAAAATTGTCTCAACCAAAGAAGGCCCAAGGTCTTGTGATGGTTTTATCACAGAAATGCACTAGATTTTAATAGAAGAGTTAATGCCAATGCTCCTCAAATTATTCCATAAAATAAAAAGAGAATAAACATTATCTAATTTGTTTTATGAGGCCACAGGTACCCTGATACCCAAACTACATAAAGAATCAACAAAAAATAATTACAAATTTCCCTTATGAATATATGTGCAAAATAATCAATAAAATACTTGCAGTAAAATGAATCCAAGAATCCATCAAAAAGATCATTCAACATGATCATGTAGGCTTCTTCCCAGAGAAGCAGGAATGGTTCAACAGATATTAATCAATAAGTGTAATTCATCATATATACAAATAAAAATATAAAAACCACATGATCATCTCATTAGATGCAGAAAAGACCATTGACAAAAATTCAACAAATCTCCTGAAGAGATTAGTGATACAAGGGACATACCTAAACATAATGAAGGAAGTTTGCAGAATGACCATAGGCATCATCAACCTCAATGGAGAGAAACTGAAAGCAATTCACCTAAAATTGGAAACAAGAGAAGGCTCTCCACTCTTGCTACATATTCAATATAGTATTTGAAGACTTAGCTAGAAAATGAAGACAATGGAAGGTAAATCAAGGGAATAAAAATTGGAAATTAACATTTCAAAATATCTTTATAGACACATGACATGGTAGTATACAAAGTAACCTTGAAAATTGCACTGGGAAACTCTTAGAACTGATAATCACAAGTGGTTGAATACAAAATTAACTCACACAAATCAGTTGCCCTCCTATATACAAGTGACAGACTGAGAAAGAAGTCATGGAAGCAACATATTTTACAATAGTCTCAAATATTACAAAATACCATGGGGTGACTCTAAGCAAGTGAAAGATATGTATAAAAATGAAGAAGGAAGTTAGATAAGATATCAAAAGATGGAAAGATCTCCCATTATCATGGACTGGTAGAATTAACATAGTAAAAATGAGTATCTTATCAAAGGCAATCTACAGATTCAATGAAATCCCAATAAAAAATCCAACACAACTTTTCACAGATCTCGATAGACAATTCTCAACTTCATATGGAAACACACACACACACACACACACACACACACCAAAAATGAACCAAACCAATAAAAAGGAGGAGAGCTAAAACAATTCTCAACAATAAAAGAACTTTGGAAATTCAAGGTATACTACAAAGCTCTAGTAAATAAAACTGCATGGTATTGGCATAAAAACAAATGCATTGATTAATGGAATTGAATTGAAGACCCAGAGAGAGATAAACTCACACCCTTATGGAAACTTATTTTTTAAATAAATAAGTCAGAAATACGCACTAGATTAAAAACAACATCTTCAACAAATGGTGCTGGACAAACTGAATTCCTTCATGCAGAAGAATGCAAATTGATTCATACTCATTACATTGAGCAAAACTCAACACCAAATGGATCAAAGATCTCAACATAAACCCAGATACACTGTACCCAATGGGAGACAAAAAAGAGGTAATGCCTTGGAACAGGAAATAACTTTCTGAACAGAACACTTTTATTGCAGGCACTAAGACCAACAATTAATAACTGGGACTTCATGAAGCTGAAAACCTGTAAGGAAAATGACACTGTCAATCAGACACAGCAGCAGTGACAAAATAGGAAAAGAGTTTCATCAACTCTACATCTGACAGAGGGTTGATCTTCAAAATATATAAAGAACTCAAAAAACTAAATATCAAAAACCCAAATAATCCCATTTAAAAATGGGGTACAGTTTTAAACAGAATTTAAAACAGAGGAAACTCAAATGGATGAGAAATGAAGAAATGTTCAACATCCTTAGTCATCCAGAAAATACAAATTGAAATGACTTTGTAATTCCATAACAGCTGCCAGAATGACTAAGATCAATAACACAAATGACGGTGCATGTTGGTGAGGATGTGGATCAAGAAGAATACTTCTCCATTGTTGGTAGGAGTAAAAACTTAAATAGCCACTATGGAAATCACTATGATTATTCATCAGAATGTTGGGAATAGATCATCCTCAAGATTAAGCTACAGAACTCTTAAACATAAACACAAAGGACATTTTAGCCCACCAGACGTTTGCTCAGCCGTGTTCATTCCTACTCTACTCACAACAGTCAGAAATTGGAAACAACCTAGATATCCCTCAACAGAAGAATGGATAGAAAGATGTAGTATGTTTACAAAATGTAGTATTAATCAGTTGTTAAAAAAGATGACAAAATAAAATTTGCAGGCAAAAGGATAGAACTAGAAAATTTTATCTAACCCAGACACAGAAAGATAAATATTTGCTTGCATGTGGATATTAGTTGTTAAGGAAATAATCAAGCTACAGTCCATAAATTCAGAGAGGTTAAGTACAGAGGAAAGGACTAGGGGGCACTCAAGGATCCCCCTGGGGTGGAGCAATAGAAAATTATTATAGGTAGACTGGGGGTTCATGGTGGGGCAGTAATTGGAAAAAGTAGGAGAAGAGGAAGGGAAATTGGATTGAGGGGGGAATTTGTGGAGAGCCTGTTAAAATAAGAGGCATTTAGGGAGTGATAAGAAAACCTAGAGCAGTCAAAAACCTATAGCCTCATCCACTTCCCCAAAAGGGTAAGGTCTCCTATGGGGAGTCAACAAGGCCTGGCACATTGAGTTGAGGTAGGTCCAGGCCCTCCTCACTGTATCAAAGCTAAGCAATACAAACCAACACAGGGAATGAACTCCAAAAAGCCAGTTCATGTACCAGAGATTGATCCTGGCCCCCCTTCCAGGGGCCCCTCATACAGACCAAGCTACACAACTGTTGCCCACAAGCAGAGGGTCTAGTTTATGCCATGAAGGTTTACCAGCTGTCAGCCTAGATTCTATCAGTTCTCATGAGCACGGGTCAGCTGTCTCTGTTGGTTTCCCAATGAAGATCTTGACCACCCTTGCTCATACATTCCCTCTTCCTTCTCTTTTCAACTGGACTCACAGAGCTTGGCCTGGCGCTTGGCTTTGGATCTGTACATCTGCTTCCATTAGCTACTGGATGAAGGCTTTATGATTTCAGGGTATTCAACAATCTGACTACAAGGGAAGGCCAGTTCAAGCACCCTCTCCACTAATGCTAAGAGTCTTATCTTGGGTCATCCTTGTAGATTCCTGGGAATTTCCCTGGCACCAAGTTTCTCCATAATCCCATAATGGCTCCCTCTATCAAGGTATCACTTTCATTGCTCTCCCACTACATCCTTCCCCCATCTCAACCATAAAATTCCCCCATGTTCTCATTCCCTATAGCTCAGTGGTTAAGAACACTGAGGACTTGGGTTTGAATTCTCAGCAACCAAATGGCAACTCACCACTATTAACTTCATATTAGGGAGATTCAATGTCCATTTTTTGGCCTCTCCAGATACTAGGCATGCATGTGCTGCACAGGCATACATGCAGGGAAAACATAAAAAATTCTTAACACAAAACATCCAGGAAATCTGGAACACTATGAAAACACTAAACATAAGAATAATAGGGATAGAAAAAGGAGAATAATTCAACAAAATAGTGAAAGAAAGTTTTACCAACCTAAAGAGTGTACAAGAAGCTTACAGAATACCACATAGACTGGAACAGAAAAAAAAGCTTCTCACCACATAATAATCAAAACACTAACCATAAAGAATAATGAAAGACTGTTAAGAGCTATAAAGGAAAAAGGACAAGTAATGTATAAAGGCAGACCTATCAGAATTACACTTGAATTCTCAGTGGAGACTCTAAACAACAGAAGGTACTGAAAGGAATCATAGATGCCAGCCTAGTCTATAAATATGCACAGCAAAACTTTCAATCACCATTGATTAAACTAGATATTCCATGACACAACCAGATTTAAACAATACATATCCACAAATCCTGCCCTGCACAAAGTACTAGAAGGAAAATTCCAAACCAAGTATGTTAGCTGCACTCATGAAAACACAGGCAATAGATAATTTCACAACAGCAAATTCCAAAAATGGAAGCATGCACATACTATCATCAGCAAAATCACAACCAAAAAAAGGAACTAACAATCACTGGTTATTAATACCTTTAATATGAATGGACTCAGTTTGCCTATAAAGAAAAACACATGCTAACCGAATGAACAAGAAAACTGTAGCCATCCTTCTGCTGCATTCAAGAAAGAATGCATTCAAGACCTCAACTTCAAAGATAGACATTACCTCAGAGTACAGGGTTGGGAAAAGGTTTTCCAATCAAAAGGACCTAAGAAACAAGCTGGCGTAGGTAGCCTAATATCTAACAAAATAACTTCAAACCAAAATTAATCAAAGGAGAAGGAAACGGACATATTTATCAGAGGAAAAATCCACCAAGATGAAGTCTCAGTTCTCAGCAATTATGCCCCAAATACAAGGGCACCCACATCAGTAAAAGAAACATTACTAACTCCAAGGCTACAGTGAAAGCCTGTCTCAAAAAAAGGAAACATTACTCAAGCTTAAATTACACATCAAACCTTACATACTAATAATGGGAGATGTCAACACCACATTATCAGCAATGAACAGCTTGTCCAGAGAGAAATTTAACTGAGAAATAAGGGAATTAACAAATGTTATGACTCAAATGGAATTAACTGACATCTATAGAACATTTCACCCAAACACAAAAGAATATAAATTCTTCTCAGTAACTCACAGAAATTTCTCTAAATTGATCACATACTTGGTCACAAAGCAAATATCAATAGATACAAAAAAATGGAATAACTCCCTGTATCTTATAAGATCAACATGGCTTAAAATTTGAAAACACCAACAACACAAATTACTGAAAGCCTACAAACTCTGTCAACTGAATCACCACTGGGTCAGGAAAGAAATAGAAAGCAACTAAAGACTTCCTAAAATTCAATGAAAATGAAGGTACAACATATCCAAACTTATGGGATACTATGAAAGCAGTGCTAAGAGGAAAGTTCATAGCACTATCTACATGAAGGATTTGGAGAAACCTCAAACTAGCAATTTAACAGAATACCTGAAAGCTCTAGAACACAAAGAAGCAAACACACTGAAAAGGAGTAGACAACAGGATATAACCAAATTGAGGGCTAAAATCAACAAAATAAAAATAAAGAAAACAATGCAAAGAATCAATGAAACAAATAGTTCTTTGGGAAGATCAACAAGATAGATAAATCCTTATACAAACTAACCAAAAGGCAGAGAGAGATTATTTTTCTCCATTCCCCTCCCTTCCTCGCCCCTTCTCTCTACCACTCCAATAATCCCCATGCTCCCAATTTACTCAGAAGATCTTGTTTTTTCTACTTCACATGTAGATGAGATCCATGTATGTCTCTCTTAGAATCGTCTTTGTTGTCTATGTTCTCTGGTGTTGTGAATTGTAGGCTGGTTTTTCTTTGCTTTATGTTTAAAAGCCACTTATGGGTGAGCACATATTATATTTCTCTTTTTCTTAATAGCTACCACATACCAAACCTAAATCAAGACCAGATAAACAATATAGATAGATAGATAGATAGATAGATAGATAGATAGATAGATAGAGATAGATCTATAGCCCCTAAAGAAATAGAAATATTGATGAAAGTTCTCCCAATTAAAAAGAGCTCAGGGCCAGATGATTTCAGTAGCAAATTTTACCAGAATTTCAAATAAGAGCTAATACCAATACTCCTCAAATTGTTCCACACAATAGGTAAAGAAGAAACCTTGCCAATTTCTTTTTATGAGACTACAATTACTCGTATACCCAAATCAAACAAAAATGTAACAAATAAAAGGAAATACAGACCAATCTCTCTCATGAACACTGATGCAAAAATACTCAATAAAATACTGGAAAACCAAATTCAAGAACACATCAAAACATCATATACCATGATCAAGGAGGCTTCATCACAGAGATGCAGGGATGGTTCAACATATGAAAATCAATATAATCCACCAATAAACTAACTTAAAGGAAAACCATATTATCATCTCATTAAATGCTGAAAAAGCATTCAACAAAATCCAACACCCTTCATGTTAAAGGTCTTGGAGAGATCTGGAATACAAGGAACATACCTAAACATAGTAAAAAATATATATACCGCAAACCAACTGTAAACATCAAATTAAATTGAGAGAAACTCAAAGCAATTCCACTAAAATAAGGAACAACACAAGGCTGTCCATCTCTCCGTAGCTATTCAGTAGCACTCGAAGTTCTAGTTAGAGCAATAAGACAGCAAAAGTAGATCAAGGGGATACAAATTGGAAAGGAAGAAGTCAAAACTTTGCTATTTGCATATTATATGATTGTATATATAATTGACCCCAAAAATTCTACCCAGAAACTCTTGCAGCTAAAAAACACCTCCAGTAATGTGGCAGGATACAAGATTAACTCAAAAAAATCAGAATCTCTCCTACATACAAATGAGAAAAAGGCTGAAAAAGAAATCAGAGAAACAACACCCTTCACAATAATAACAAATAGTACAAAATATCTTGTGGTAACTCTAACCAAGCAACTGAAAGAACTGCATGACAAGAATTTCAAGTCTGTAAAGAAAGTAATTGAAGAAGATATCAAAAAATTGAGAGATCTTTCATGTTAATGTGTAGGTAGGATTAACATAATAAAAATGGTAATTGTAGTAAAAGCAATGTACAGATTCAACGCAACCCCCATCAAAATCACAACACAATTTTCATAGTCCTCAAAAGAACAATATTCAACTTCATGAAAAAATAAAAAGTCAGGAGAGCCAAAATATCATGTACAGTAAAGGGACAATCCCTGACTTCATGTTCTACTATCTATAGAGCTACAGCAATAAAATCAGCTCAGTAGTGGCATAAAAACAGACATGTAGATCAATGGAATTGAATCAAAGACCCTGTAATAAATTCACTAAGCATTGTGCACATGATTTTTGTTATAAAGAAGTCAAAATTATACAAGGAAAAAGAAAGCATCTTCAACAAGTAGTGCTGCAATATCAGATGTTGACATGTAGAAGAATGCAAATAGATCCATATCTGTCCCCATGCACAAAACTCAATTCAAAGTGGTTCAAAGACCTCAACATAAATCCAGTTACGCTAAACCTGATAGAAGAGAAAGTGGAAACTAGCCTTGAATGCATTGGCACAGGGATTACTTCTTGAATATAATACCAGGAGCACACACACTAAAATTGATAATTAGTAAATGTGACCTCCCCAAAATTAAAAACTTCTGTAAGGCAAATGACACTGTGAATAAGACAAAACAGCAGCCTACAGAATGAGAAAATATCTTTACCAACTGAAATTCTGGCAGAGGGTTAATATACAAAATATATAAAGAACTCAAGAACCTAGACATCAAAATACCAAATAATGGGGTACACAGATCTAAACGGAAAATTCTCAACAGAAAAATCTCAAATGGCCAAAATACACTTAAAAAATTGTTCAAAATCCCTAGTCATCAGGGTAATGCAAATTATAACAACTCTGAGATACCACCTGTTAGAATGGGTAAGACCCAAAACTCTGATGACAGTTTATGTTGTTGAAAATGTGACATAAGGGGAACATTCCTCCACTATTGGTGGGACTACTAATTTCTACAACCACTTGGTAATCATTATGGCAGTTTCTCAGAAAAATGGGAATCAAGCTACCTTCATACCCAGTTATACCCATCTTGAACATATACCCAAAGGATGCTCAGTCATACCCCAAGGACATTTTGCACAGTTATGTTCATATCAGCATTATTCATAATAGCCATAACCTGGAAACAACCTCAATGTCTCTCAACTAAAGAATGTATAAGGAAAATGTGGTACATTTACAGAGTGGATTTTTAGTCTGCTGTAAAAAGCAATGACCTCATGAAATTAGCAGGCAAATAGATGGAACTAGAAAAAATTATTCTGAGTGAGGTCACCCAGAACCAAAAAGACAAACATGGTATGTACTCACTCATATGCAAATATTAGGTGTAAAGTGCTCCTAATAATATACAATTCACAGCCCCAGAGAAGCTAGATAACAATGAAGGCCCAAAGAGGGTTGCATGGATTTCTGTGGTAAGGGTAAACAAAAGAGATTTTCTGGGTAAACTGGGGCAGGGGTGGGGACAAGGGGGATAAAAATTTGAGGGAGCAGTCTGAACCGACTGGGCCCAAGAGAAGGGTTGCTGAGGGATGGAGAAGGAGAGTAAAGAAAGAGAAATCTTGATGGGGAGTCATTTCTGGGTTAGGAAGAAACTTTGTGCCAGGAGAACTCCTAGAAATCCACAAGAATGTTCCCAGTTAAGACTGCTAGCAATAGTGGAGTGGGTACCTGAACCAGCCAGCTAGTGTAATCAGATTGGTGACTACACTAATTGTCATCAAATAGTGGTTATCCAGTAACTAATGGAAACAGATGTAGAGATCCACAGCCAAATACTGAGCTGAGCTCCAGGAGTCCTCCTGAAAGAAAAGCCAGCATGGTCAAGGTCATGACAGGGAATCCACAGAGAGAGAGAGAGACAGCTGTAGAAGCACATGGGTTCTGAACCAAGACTTAGGAACCTACGTGGAACCTATCTAGGCCCTCTGCATGTCTGTGACAGTTGTGTAGCTTGGTCTGTTTGTAAGGCTCCTAAGCAGTGAGATCAGGATCTGTTTCTTGTGCTTAGCTGCCTTTTTGAAACGTGTTTCCCATGCTGGATTACCTAACCCAGCCTTTGGGGGCAGGCTCACGCCTACTTCAACTTTATGTGCCATGCTTTGTGCAAGCCCAAAGGAGGCCTGTCCCTGTCTGGAGACTGAGAAGGAGTGTGTAGATGGGGAAAGGAGTAGATGGGATCAGTGGGAGGGAACAGGAGGAGAAGAGGGAGGTGAAACTGTGATTGGCATGCAAAATAATGAAAAAACTAAAATGAAAAAAAGAAAAGAAAATCATTTCTGATGAAGAAATTGAAATTTACAAGTAAATGGATAGAACTGGAAAAAATCATCGAGTGAAATAACTTATACACAGATAAACAAACACAGCATGTTCTCTTTCATATTCTGTTCCTAGTTTTGAAAATTTGCTTCATATATTTAATATAGAGTACATGTGGAAGTCAGGAAACTACAAAGAGCCTATTAATGAGATGCATTAAATCCAAGGATATAATACAACAATATGAAAGTAGGGAGTGGATATAGTAGAACATAGTAACTTGGTTAAGAGGAGGAATACTGAGGTCAAAAATTAAAGCAGGAAGTGAGGTAGGGTATGCAGAGGAGGGTTAATTGTGATGGGAGTATATGAGGAAGCCAGGTAGAAACCAACTAGCTTACAACAGAACTAAAATATTATTTTAAAAATAATAGTTAGAAATAAAATACCCTGTATGACTGGATATGTTGTTTCTAGAAGCTATGTGTTACCAAACAATAACCTTATTAAAGAATGAAGGATATTTCTGTTAATAATCTTAGAGGTCCCCCAAACAAGACAGGCTCTTGCCAATATTCTTGGTTGCTGATTAATCTAATTTCTGATACTGTGATAAAATACCCTAGGGAAAACCAACTTGTGGGAGAAAGGGGTTTATTTCAGCAAAGAGTCCATC
The DNA here is from genome assembly GCA_004026605.1 of Ondatra zibethicus. Lineage (NCBI taxonomy): Eukaryota > Metazoa > Chordata > Mammalia > Rodentia > Cricetidae > Ondatra > Ondatra zibethicus. Next base: position 33,870 of record PVIU01018056.1, read on the forward strand.
ATATTAGAAAAGCCAGCATAACAGGAAGTTAAAGTAACTATCACATAAAATACAGTCAAAAGTGTAGAGGAAATAAACACAAACAGGCTTCCTTTCCTGTTCTGATTCTTTTTTCTTCAGGTTCAGGACGAAACCTAGGGAATTGTTCTGCCCATAGTAGAGTGACTATTCCCACATTGATTAGCAAGATGATCCTCCAAGTACAACCTAATCCAGACAATTACTCAATTAAAAATCTCTTCCCCAAGCCAAAAGTGGTGGTACATGTCCTTAATCCCAGCACTAGTAAGGCAGAGGCTTACTAGTGACCTTCAAGTCCAGTCTGGTATGGGCTACATTGTAAGACCTTGTTTCAAAGAAAAAAAAAAAGGTCTTTTCCCAGGTGACTGTAGGTTATGTCATGTTGCCACTTAAGAACTAACTGTCAACAGCCGATAGCTCCTGAGTGAAGCATAGGGTCCTGAAAGATCCTCCATTACCTACTCTACAATTTTGGATGGCTTTATGTAGCACAGTTACTGTACAGGTAACTCTAAGTGCTGTGAGTACACTTGTGCAACAGCCCTCTCATATTCAGAGGACAGCATTTCACAGCCATCCTTAATATCCTCTTTCTATTACATTCTTTTTCTCTCCTTTTCTGATGCTTGTTCAGGGCACAGGTGAGGGTGTTGATAAAAATTTAAGACATAGGACTGAGCATCACCACTCTGGTAAGTATGAGTGTCTTCATTAACTGCTGATTATTGTAAAAAGTTATTTTTTTCTTTTCTGACCAGGGTTCGGCACAATCTAGGTCTATGGGTATGAACATAAATATTTAAGTAGGAATTTGACAACATGACTTTTTAGCATAATAATAAGCAAGTTCCAATCTAGGGCTTGTGACATCCTCAACCACAGGCTTCCGTGCTTTTGATCAAATTATGATAAAAATAAAGCAGCTAGTTACTCCCATAGAATTATTCTCTGTGTGTTTGGCCACTGACAGATTGTCATGCTCCAATGGATCACTCCACAACCAAGCACAATTGAGTAGCACCAATGGGACTTAGTGTGTTACTACAATAAAAACAAAGAGGACATGAACTTGTGAATTGGGGGAATATCAAGAGGGACATGAAGGGTGTTAACAGAGGTGAATATTATCATATTTCATTATATACATGTAGGGGATGCTCAATGAAATAATAATTCAAAAAAATACTCCTAACCATAACAGTTTCCAATCAGAAAAAGATAGTAAAACGCTATTTGTGATGATACCACATACCTTGGTTGCAAGATATATAAAAATAAATCTGGAACTGTTATTCCCTTGTGACTAACATTCATCATTGTTGAAGGTGCTATAGCAGGTATGAGGGGAGGAAATCAGCCAAACCATATCCAGCTGTGACTCCTATGAACGTCTACACCAACATATCAGTCACAATGGTGACAAAAACGTTGTGGTGGTAAACATTTGCTCTCTGACTGGATTTGAGATCTCTTCACACATGTGTAACCCACTTGAAAACATCTGGGTGAGGCAGTCATAAGCCCTAAGTAGGTTTACTACTGTTTTTAAGTTAAACTGACACAGCATTAAACTGCTTTCAAAACTTCTTTGTTTCTACTGATAATCGCTATTCTCTGTTTTAATATGGGAAATCTGTCTTTATAGTGAAGGGTTGTGAATGTAGAGACTCAAAAATAGGTCAGGTGGTAAGAACCAGTGATGGCTGCCTGCTTACTCATAGCAAGAAATTTGTATCACTCCCTCTAATGCTACATGTATGGAACATCACTGAAAAGGAGACAGAAAAGAAATGTAAAATCCAAAAGAGTGAGAGCTACAAAATGGCATCATCTGGACACAAGACATTCACTCAGTCTTGAATTCACTGTGCTTGCAGTTACCTGCAGTAGACCTGAACAAGATAGGGCCTGGCACAATCAGTCATGTATAGGGGAGGAGCACACGGAGTCCTATCCCTCCATGCTGAAATACTGGTTACTAAAAATTTATGATAGTGGATGAGTCATTTTCTGAAGATTTGTCCACACTAGTGAGCACAAAAGAATAGTTCCAAACTTATGAAAATACACACACAAACCTGATTAAACTTAATGGATCACTCACATATACCAAAAAAGACATTAAAATGGGAACAAATTTATAGGAAGGAGGGAGTGTTGACAGAGGTGAAATGGAGAGAACAGAGGACAGAGGGTGAGCAGAATTAGACTGCATGTTTGTGTGTATGATTGTCGCTGAAAATTTAATATAAATGATACAAATAAATACAGTCAATCTCTGTAGAGTTTAAAAGTTGAATATGTTGACTATTATGGCATTTTAATCACAATGAAATACAAGTGTGGCATCACATTTGTTTGCTATGTAAACCACTATATATTGTGCCATGTGTGGAGGTATGCAGTTGTAATAAAAGAACCTAGGTGTTGGGGATAAATTGATCAGAAGTTAAAGGCCACCCTTGGCTATATAGTAATATTAATGCCAGTATGAGCTACATGAGACCTCCTCAATAACAAAACAAAAAAGTACATCAAAAAATGTTTGCTTAATTTACATATATATGCACATACCTAGTTAACTGTACATATATAATTTTATATGCATGTATATTTAACATACTTTGTATTTGATATGCTACATTTTTATACATAGTATAAAGTTTAGGAGGTATATTGTTACACTACATACTATGTATTATATATAGTATGTGATGTATTGCTAATATTAATGCTATATGCTAGATAATATATATTATATATTGTGTATTGTATATAATATATAATATAAATACTTTATATTCAGAAAATTTGTATGCTGAAAATGTATTTCACTTTTACAGTTATTGAAAGTGAGAAGACTGGTGTCCTCCATTCTCTCTAACTTCTATAGTCTTTACAAGAATTGCCCACCAAATTGACTAAGCAGGGACTCACATGGGCTCAGAGATAACAAAGCGCAATCAATATGCCTATATGGATCTGCACCAGGTCCTCTGCATACATGTTATGGCTGTTAACTTGGTGTTCTTGTGAGACTCCTAAGAGTGGGAACAAAGTGTCTCTCTCACTCCTTTTCCTGTTCTTGGTACCCCTTTTCTCCTATTGAATTGTTTTGTCCAGCCTTGATATGAAGGTTTTTGTCTTGTCTTATTGTATCTTGTTTTGTTTAGTCTGGCTATTTCTTTGAGACATGCTCTTTTCTGAAGAGTAAATGGAGGAGGACTAGATCTCGGGGAGAAGAAAGGTGGGAGGGGAGTTAGGAGGAATGGAGGCAAGGGAAACCATGGTTGGGATATACTATTTGAGAGAAGAATCTATTTTCAATAAAAATAAATAAACAAATAAATAAATGAAACATAAAACATAAAGACTAAATTCTGTAACTTTAATTTATCCTAAAACTATGCCTCTGATTTTTAAGATCATAGGCTACTTACTGACAGCTGTGACACAGGATGGCTTTTCTCCAGTATTTCACCTCTCACCAAATGAAGAGTAGTGCTGCTTCAGAGGTCCTCTCCCACCTCTTGATTCTGACTGGATTCAGTTATTGTCATTGCTACATTATGACATAAGAAGCAACTCTCCCTGAAGTTGCCTCAGCAGACGCTGGACCACCAGAAAGGAGACAACATTCATGGGTTAAGGACCTGCTGCTCTCTCTCTGGGTGGTCCAAATAGACTTTCTATTCTGACTTGCACAGAATCAAATCCAGATATGTTTAACCCAGCTATATTAGACATTCCAGCTGTGATTTTTGACAATGGTTCTGGACTCTGTAAAGTTGGAATTTCAGGAGAGATTGGACCCCGGCATGTCATCAACTCTGTTGTTGGCCACCCAAAATTCAACATACCATCAGCAAGAACCAATCGGAAAAGGTACTTTGTGGGAGAAGAAGCCCAATGCATGTGCGATGGCTTATACCTGCACTATCCTATTGAGCGTGGACTGGTAACTAGATGGGATGACATGGAAAAACTGTGGCAGGACCTTTTTGAGTGGGAGCTAGGAGTAAAACCCAGTGAACAGCCAATTTTCATGACTGAGCCCTCCTTGAACCCACGAGAGACCCGAGAGAAGACCACAGAAATAATGTTTGAGAAATTTAACGTACCTGCCTTGTACCTTTGCAACCATGCAGTGGGAGCCTTGTATGCTTCTGCCTGTATCACTGGCCTGGTAGTGGACAGTGGAGATGGGGTCACTTGCGCTGTCCCTATCTACGAGGGCTACTCTCTGCCTCATGCCATCACCAAGCTATATGTGGCAGGGAGAGATATCACAGAACACCTCACTCGACTCCTTCTTGCTAAAGGTTACACCTTCCCCTGCATCCTCAACAAAGCAGTGGTGGATGACATTAAAGAGAAGTTATGCACTGTCTTCTGGGGATGTGAAGACACCCAGAACAACAATCAGCAGGCCCTAAAGGAATACAAACTTCCAGATGGGAATGTCATCCAGATGAGTGAGCACCTGTGCCGGGTGCCTGAGGTACTTTTTACACCTGATCATCTAGGTATTCATGATCTAGGAATCTCAAAAATGGTCTGCAGCAGCATCATGAAATGTGACACTGATATCCAGGAGACCCTGTTTGCTGATATTGTGCTGTCTGGAGGTACCACCCTGTTTTCTGGGCTTCAGAATAGACTCCTGAGAGAACTGGAAATGCTGGCTTTTGAGGGGACCCCGATCAAGATCACAGCTTCCCAAGACAGATGCTATTTGGCTTGGATTGGTGGATCTGTCATGACTTCCTTGACAACATTCAAGCAGATGTGGGTCACTGCTGAGGAGTTCAAAGAGTATGGGGCATTTGTGGTTCAAAGAAAATGCTTTTAAGAACCACTGAACTCAAGGAACTACTCTAAATGCCAGATTGCAGGAGAATTGGTGGAGACAATACCATTTTTTGGCATTTAATAAAATGATCAATAAAGCTCTAACTTGCTTTCATGTTCCAATTATTTATGCCCCAAAAGTAATTTTGTAAGGATTTGTTTTATTTTATGTGTACGTGTGTGTGCCGGAGTGTATGCATATGCACCACACATGTGCAAATGTCCCTGGGGGGCATTAGATTCCCTGGCCTTGGGAGTTACAGGTATTTTTGAGCAGCCAATTTGAATGTTGAGAACTAAACACATGTCCTCTGCACTCAACCTCTTGAGTCATCTCTCCAGTTATCCAAAGTATGTTTTTATTGGTATTACATATATATTTTTTCCTCTGTTATAGATCTTTTAAGTGTGCTTTTTACTCAGTAAATAGTGCATAAGTTCTTCAAATGTGCATTTAGTAGGTATGCAATAAAAGGTTCTGGGGCCTCATGCATAGAAAATTGGCTGATTAGGGTCCTAAGAATTTGTTTCAAATTGTTTTCCCATATACCCTACTGAACAGTACACACACACAAAACAATGTCCAGGAAAACAGTGGAGAGGTCAAATAAAGTAACAATATCATCAAACACATTCTTGTGGTTCATATCACTTTTTGAATTTATATCTACTGTTATTTCAAGAAGTTTTGGAAATAAATAGGTGAGCTCCTAAATTCCCATTTGTTTAAGGCTCTATAAAAGATGAGGAACTATGCTTCCAGATGATTGGCTTTTGTTTTAGTTTCAAGAGTACCTATTCATTTGGGCAGCAGAGGAGAGGGTGCCGGAACTAGCCTTGTCCCATAGTCACATTGAAGAATATCTTGATCACCATTATAGAAATTTCATCTGATGGATGGAGATAGAGACAGAGACCACATTCACATCAGAACAATGGACTGAGTTCCCAAGGTCCAGTTGAAGAGCAGAAGGTGGGAGAAGATGAGTAAGGAAGTTAGGACCGTGAGGGGCTGGTCCACCTACTGAGACAGTGTGCCTGAACTACTGGAAGCACACCAATCCATCTGGACTGGGACTGACTGAGCATATGATCAAACCAGACTCTCTGAATGTGGCGGCCAAAGGGGGCAGACCGAGAAGCCATCAACAATGACACCAGGACCTATCTCTTCTGCATGTATTATCTTTTTGGCAACCTAGTCTTTTTGGATGCACACCTTCCTAGGCCGGGATGGAGGGGGGTGGGCCTTGGACTTCCAACAGGGCAGGGCACCATGCCCTCTTTTAAGGAAGAAGGGGGAGGGAGGAGGGGTGGGGGTAG
>PVIU01018057.1:0-40057 GCA_004026605.1 Ondatra zibethicus
TCCATCACAGTCACTGCTACACAGCAGTGTGTGTACTCCATCACAGTCAGTGCTACAGTGCAGTGTGTGTACTCTGTCACAGTCACTGCTACACTGCAGTAGTAGACTCAGGGGTAAGTCAGGCTCAAGAGCATGAAAGATACAGTCTGAGGCAGAGGGACTTGGGGTACTGTCATGGAGCCTAAATGATGACTACACCTGTTGCCTGGCTGAGGCCTGGCTCATGGTTGAACACTAAGGGTAGATGGAGGTGCAGAGAGGTATCTGCCTGTGGGAGCTGCAGCTTGCATCTGATATCGTAGTGAGGGATCAGAATGGAAGGGCTTATGCTTTGCCTGGGGGAAACATGACACACCATGTAAGACCACCAGGTGCCCGACTGGCTTTAGACATAGTGCAGATGTGTTATATAGATGTCATGCTGCAAAGCAGGCTTTCCTGTGGGAGAGGGACGTGGCTGTAGACCAGTGAGTGTCCCTGGGGGTAAGGGGCTAGAAAGTCCATTTCTAGCCACGAAGATCTGGGAGAAGGGTCCAGCAAGGAGCTACAGGCAGAGCACACAACCTACCTCTGTGTACTGGGCTCTGGCAGATCAGAATGGTAGTGTCAGGGGACTGGAGGGAATTGTCTCAAGGCTGCCTAGGCCTGCAAGGCTAAGTTGAAGGATGAGGGCAGGAGCTCTAGAAGTTGACGCAATACCTGTTTATTTCCCCAGCTAATAGACCTACAGTCATGCACTTGGAGCAAGGCTTCCCGCTGAAAACCAAAATGAAACAAAACAACAACAATCACAACAACACTGTCCTCCAAAAAACTAAACAAAATTAAGTGAGTAGTCTTTATCAGAGATCTTTATTCCCTCAGTGTAGGAATGAGGCTGGCAAGTTGAGGCTCCATATGAAACCAGTTTCATAGCCTTGTATGATTAGTGCATTTATGTGTCTAGTTGGTTTCAAATGCTGATCCCTAGGACTCTGTAGGTACCCCTGATTGTGAAAGTAATGTACGCACCACAGTTCGGGAACCATGGTTTTCTATGTTGAGGCAAGGGATCCTCGACGTGAAGTGGAGGAAAGAGCACATTTCAAGGGAGGAATAGTTCAATATTAAATAACGGCTGAAAATCCAGCTGGTTGTGAGATATTTTATGGTTCAAACAACCTAAGGCTGGTACAGGCTTCACTGGGCTGAAGACCCATTTGCTTATAAGAGCTTTTGGTGAAGAAAGACCCTATGTACACTTCAGTTAGAGAGGGCAAAGGACTGCTTTAACAGCTGATGCTTCTGCATGGGCCTTATTTCGTCTCAAGCGCCCTCTGTGCCCCTCTGAGTATTTGCTTTGAACTCGGAATAGTTGTGGGCGGTTGTTTCAAAGGCTTTGACTGGGAAACATCTCATCCTAGAGAAATGGCTCTGTGATAGGTCCCTGGGTCCCAGAGATCAACTTGCAGAAATGATCTCCAATGGAATCCCTGGCAGAGTCCCAGACAGTTTATGGCCCACATGGAAGCTGGCTGGCTTTCAGCTCAGCAAAAACTACAATGGGGTCAGCACCCTCATCAGGCCACACTCAACACCCTCAGTAAGTGGTGGCCAGATAATGTGAGTGTTAGCTCATCTCCATGGGGAGGGGGGTGGGGAGAACTTCTGAGACCAGCAGGCACTCCGGACAAGTTGTACTTTCATGACACATGCACAAACTGCCACAAACCCTGATCTTCAAGAAATCACAATCAACCAGCATCACCTGGCATGCACAAGGCCTGTGTTCAATCTCTAGCACCCTCACAAAATTATCCATAATGGGGTGTTGTCATACATAGTCCGTGAGATCACTTAGACCCTGCGAAGGCAGCTGTGCCATGATGGTCTGGAGGCCTTTGATACCAAGTCCATTTTTAAGTGACAATCATGGAGCTCCCGGGAAATAAGAGATAGCACTGACATCCTGGCCAGCCTGAGTATACAGGCTTCCTAAGACCACATGGGGAGTAAACCCATGAATTAGGAATCTGATCCCTTCCTAATTCCCAGTGCTGGTTGTACGCACAATCTGGCCAGTCTGCGTGGTACCTACATTGCATCCACAGTTCACTTCCAGAAGGTGCTTCCCACGGTGGGGTAGCTCTGTGTTTGCCATCATCAGCTGCAAAAACAGATTTGAGCACCGCTGTGCTGGTTAGTTTTATGTCAACTTGAGAGGAGGGAACCTCCATTGAGAAAATGTCTCCATAAGATGGGGTTGTAAGCCATTTTGTAGTGACTGATGTGGGAGGACCTAATCAGTTGTGGGTGGGGCCACCACTGGGCAAGCCATCCTGGGTGCTATAGAAAAATCAGGCTGAGCAAGCCATGGAGAGCAAGCCAGGAAGCAGTACCCCTACATGGCCTCTGCTTCAGTTCCTGCCTCCCAGTGCCCACCTGGTTTAATTCCTGCCTTGGTTTCCCTTAGTGGGCTATAACTCTGGATATGTGGGTCAAACAAACGTTTTCCTCCCCAAGCTGCTTTTCTGTCATGGTATTGTATCACCACAATGGGAACCCTAAAGTAAGACAATGACTGTCTGCTTAATGGTACCAGCTGTCCCTGGTTGTCACCCATGTGACTGCAGAATTTCTTCCTGGAAGCATCTCCTTTTTAAAAAGCTAGGTGCTCTGCTAGTGAGCAACCAGAAAGAAATTCTGGGGAGGAACCCTGAGGTGGAAGGAATGAGACCAAGAGAGAGGGGGAAGAGCTGGGGAGATGGCTCAGTCAGTATTGTGTATGCTCCAGTTATTACTGTGCATGCTCCAGTGAGTAGCATGCATGCTCCAGTAATTAATGTGCATGCTTTGGTCGGCATCATGCATGCTTCAGTCAGTAATGTGCATGCTCCAGTCAGCAACATGCATGCTGCAGTGAGTAATGTACATACATATTTCAGTCAGTAACATGCATGCTCCAGTTAGTAACGTACATACTTCAGTCAGTAACATGCATGCTCCAGTCAGGAACGTGCATGCTTCAGTCAGTAACATCTATGCTTCAGTCAGTTATGTACATTCTACAGTAATTAAAGTGCATGCTTCAATCAGTAACATGCACACTACAGTCAATTGCATACATGCTCTAGTCATTAATATGTATGCTTCAGTCAGTAATGTGCATGCTCCAGTGATAAATGTGCATGCTCCAGTCAGGAACGTGCATGCTTCAGTCAGTAACATCTATGCTTCAGTCAGTTATGTACATTCTACAGTCAGTAATGCACATGCTACAGAAGCACAAGGGAGCTGACTTTGGATCCTCAGCACCCATGAAGAAAGCCAGGCATGACATCAAGCATGTATAATCTCAGAACTGCAGGTGTGGGTAGAGAGAGATAAGGGAACTGCTGACGTTTACTGGACAGCCAGCCTAACCAAACTGATGAGCTTCAGGTTGTGTGAGAAGCCCTTTCTCAAAAAGTGTAAATGTAGACAGCAATCAAGAAAAGGCATCGGCTGCTGACCTCTGGCATCTACACACATGCACGCAAATGTGTGCCAGAATGTACATTTGCATACCCTCAAGAACATGTTCATTCACCACATACACACACTATATAAACACATCACACATATCCGTATACACAAATAAATGAACAAATGAAAATAAAAGTAAGGAGAAAAAGGCCTTGTTAGCAGGGAGCCTTGCAAACTCCTCGCCTTCCACCCAGGTCCTGGGAACAAGACTAATAAACCTACTCAGATGCCAGCTTAAGCAAATGTCCAGGGCCAGCACTCACCATCAGATGCAGTGGCACTGTGGTGGGTCCCTTGGCTGAAAACTTCTCCCATAGGCCTCTTCTCACATAGCGAACAGTCGTACCTGCAATCTGGAATTCTCCAGGGAGCTCTATCTTCCAGTCGCTGTTGATGGATCTCTTACTGGAGTCTTTGAGAGCTGGAAAGGAAGTTGAGCACTGGAAAATCAGTACAATTTAGCCTGTCCTCGGAGGGACTGTGGGGGTCCTGCCTGAGTCTGCGGCTTCCATTACGGCAGGCAGGAGCCTGCAGTGAGAGAACTGTATTCTCTGGGCTCCAAGGGCAGAAGGTTGGTTCACAGAAAGCAAACCTCTCTGGTTCCCAGGAGAAAGAGTTGTAGGGGCTAATGGCACATCGTCCAGCATAAGCCTGTCCCACTGTCGATTCCAGGAATGGGATTGAGGGAGAAGCTGGAGGCTGGAGATGCCAGGATCCAGTCCAAACCTATGGCAGATGGCTTCCTGCCTGATGAAAGAGTTCTATGCTGGTATATTCAAGGCCACAAAACATGTCTTGGAGCCTTGGCAAAACTCACCCATTCATTTGATATTAAAAACCTATTAACAAGTTTTAGTTGTACTATTTTGGGGTTCAGTATGAGAGTTGATTATGTGTATATTACACATATCAATAACCACTATTCCACATTCCACGTGTGAAGGAAAACACACAGGCCTTGTCTTTCTCTGTCTAGTTTATTGTACATCACACAGTCTCCTACAGCTCCATCCTCTTCGCTGCTAAGGACAGGTTAAAGATGGCCAAGTGACCAACATCATCTCTAGCCCAGTTCTTCTCAAACCCCTATGCACCTGAGTGACCTTGAACTTCTGATCTTCCCAATTATACCTCCTAGTGCTGAGGTTACAGGTGCACACCATCATGCCCCGTTTATACAGGGCTGGGGATTGAACCCAGGGCTTCCTGTGTTCCAGGGAAGCACTGTACCAATCCCCAGGAGCTTTAAAAAGCTTTATTTACTTTTCTATTTCTATTCATATGCACATGTGTATAAGTTCCTGCATGAGTTCATGTGCACTGTGTGGAGGCAGAACCTGAAGAGATCAGAAGAGAGCACCGGATTGCCAGGAATAAAGTCATGGCCAGTTGTGAGGCACTGTGTGGGAAGCAGGAGTTGAACCAGGGTCTTCTCCAAGAAGGGTGAGTACTTGAACCCCCGTACTAACTCTCCAGCTGCCTCCCCCCATTTGAGACAGGCTTTTCCACTGTAGCCCAGGATGGCCTGAAATTCACTGCATTTCTTTGCTTTAGGTGTCAACCATTCTGCTAGACTTGATCCTTCTTTAAGAATGAAATGTAAATACCTTACGAGTATTAAAAAAAAAACCTCAAACCAAATCAAACCCAAACCCAAACAAAACAATCCCTCTAACCCAAACTCCTCACTCTCAGGAGTCACTGGGGAGCTCACCCTCGTCAGCATGTGCCCAGGGATAGAACAAGAATTAGCAAATGGTGGCAAAGACAAGGGGAAAATCCCATACGGTGTAGCTGGGAATGCACATTTCTCTGGCTATTATGGCAAATCCACAGGAGAAGCACAGAGCCAGCCCAGGATCTGGCCTCCCCACTTGCAGTAAATATCCACAGGAAATGAAATCAGCACCATGCAGAGATATGCTACAGCAATACTCACAGCAGGCAGAGCACGGAATCAATCTAGATGCCAATTGATGGATGAATAAAGAAAATGTAGAATAAATGCACAAAATGGAACATTATTTGGCCATGAAAAAAATATAAACATCCATCCATTTTACTGTTAGCTCCCTGGGCCTTTGGAACAGCAATGTAACTCCAGTCGGATCCGACATCCCCACATTGGGAAAGCGATATTATTCTATTACACATTTATTACACCCCCAGCTCCTCACAGATGTGGTGATAACACTCGGCATCTGCCAGGAGGGGTAAGGGCTGAGCTCTGGACAGTCAAGGCCCACACTCTCTTACTCTCACCTCTGAAGCAAAACTTAAAGGCATCCATACACTGCCACACACACAGTACAGAGGGTCATATGGCCTTCCTGCTTAAGGGAACCTCTGCGGTAAAGTTCTGATGCCCTTTGCTATTGCTGTTGTTGCTATTTAGAGAAAAAAGATCACTGTATGAAAAACAAACAATCACACAAAACAACAGAAAAACAGGATATACTCTGGTACTTAGTAGGTAACAATAAGTCTTATGGTCATTCTGCAAAATGAAACTCTCATGCACTCTGGTCCACAACTGGATGGAGTCCTAATGCCCCTGACTTCCCATGTCCTATTATCTGCCTGCTCAGACTAGCAACTAAACAACCCACTGAACACCAGCTTTGGATATGGAGACCCAAAGGGGTCCCTGGGAACTGAATCTGTCAGCCATGCTGGCTCAGAAGCCTGAGGGTGAGGTCTCAGACAGGTGGCTGCAGGATATGGGGCAGGTCCGGCCTTGGCTCCCTGGTCTGTGTAATGCTACAGTCCCAGAAAATGCAGTGGGGAGCCAGCTTGGGGCATTTCAACTGTGCAGCAGCCAGTTCAGGCAGGGTACTGTCCAACACGGTGACATATTGGTGGGAAGCATATCCCAGGGAGGCTGCATATAGGGACTCCAGGGAGGGGTCAGGGAAGAGAACACTCTGCTCCTTAGAACAGATCTGCTGTAGACTTTCTGGCTACTAAAAATGAGGTGAGATCATAGGTTCCCCAGTTTTTCTCTTCCAACATCAGCTCTTGCAAACCACTATTTAAGAAGCACCCCTTCACGCACTCTTACCCATTAATCTTCCCAAGGACTCTTGGGATTATTTTCCTCACATGCCAGATGAAGAAAAAGGAAGCATGGGGAGGTTAAGGAACTTGCCCGAAGACACTCAGCTATGAAGCTGTAGCAATGAGACCCGAGCCCAGCAGACTGAAACTCACACACTTGGCATAGTATCTCCAGGTGAAAGTGACAGGGACGTTTGTCATCTTTCAGCTCCACTGGAGGTTTGGGAAGTCACCTCTTGCACATGCTCATATATCCTTGACTGGGGGAAATCACTGTGGGCTGGTGGGACATTCCAGAACAGAAAGATGAGGGAAAGAGTCCTTGAACAAAGGAGTTAAGGATGTCCATGGGACAGCGGTGGGGGCGGGGGGGGGGCTCTGTCAGTCTCTCCCTCTATTTGGACAGTTTTGTGGTAGGGGGCTTAGGATAGAGTGCTGCTGTTCTCAGGGAACTCAGAGTTTGGAGGACAGATAGGTAACAAAGTGATACAACACAGCTTCTTCTGCTCCACGATAGAGGCATTTTCTCGCAAGATGGCCATCTTGACTGTCTAAAGTACTTGCCATCTAACCTATTTTTGCTTCCCCATCTTCAAGGAATCCCCCCACCAACCACAGTCAGCATCTCTTGAGAATGTTTTCCCTCTACTCGTGTGTGACTATGTCCAGTTCTGGGCTTTGGCGACTTTTCTTCTTAGGCACTGTCCAAAGACATAAGCCTGACCTGTTACCACACGGGAAACGCCTAAAAGAGGACTGGAGTGTTGCGATAGGCACACACTGTTTCCCATCACACCATTTGAACTTCCTAGATTCAGTAGCACCTGGAGCTGAAGCCCAGAAGCTCAGTGAGTAGGGACTGGATTTGTTTGTCATGTGTGTCTTTAGGAGGCCAACCTGTAAAATTACTAGCCAAGGCAAAGGCAACACAGACAGAGGAAGAAAAATACTCTTATGGGTTCTTCAGAGCCATCTCAGGTCTTTACAAACACAAACTCTACAGTCCAGAGATGTGGCAGGCCGAGCATGCTCCTGGGCCACTGTTCCCATCCTGCAGTAACCTCCTGCATAGGTGACTCTTTCCTACCAGCTTTGAACCCCATATCTCCCTGGCCCATGCCCAAAGTCTAACATCTGGAAGGGAAAGGTTGGAGGACTGTCACTATAGTTAGCTGCTGAGTCCCAGGGGAACCACAGTAGAAGCAGCTACTGATGGGGAAAGTGGAGGTAGAGCCAATAGAGGCCCTGGCTGCAGAGCCCTCTGCTCACCTGAACAGGGTGCTCGGAATAGGAGTGTTCATATTTCCTCCTGTGACTTCTTAGTGCTGGCAGAACTTGAAACAAGAGCTTGTGGGGGCATGGGGACAGCTTTTTAACCTTTTTGACTTGGGTGGGAGTCACCAAGCAAGACACAGATTTCTAAGCTCCATGTTCCATGCAGAAAATAAAAATCAGAATTTAGCACTTGACATGCCTTTCAAAAGGTGCAACTTCAATCTCGGGTGTTTCAGGACATCAGGGCCGTTGTTTAGAGTGCACAGGTAGCTTCCATGTGGAGTCTAGTGATTCTGTGTCTTGGTGGAGCTCTCACCTCTTGTCCCCTTAGCTTGTACCAGGAGCTGCTCTCCTCCCTTCTGTGACTGGACCTGAGCAGGGCTTGTGGAGAAGCTCTACTCGGGAGCTTGTCCTCCCACCAGTATATACGGGATGCCCATTTTCTTAATGAAGCTGCAATCCCCTCAGCTCTCAGGCATCAAACCCTCTTTGTCTGTAAGCACGTCAAGACCAAATCAGTCTGCAGTCAACACAAGGATCTGGGGACTCAGGGAAGACTCAACAAGGTGATCCAAATGATCACACATGCTCAGACTTACAGCAGAGGGAGTGGGATTCCTCCAGTGGTTTGAGTTCATCGGAAAGGTCCGGCGTTCTGGTTTGTTGAAGAGATTCCTCTACCTGCTTCTGCCTGGGCCATAGGCTGAATGTTTTAAACCACAATTCAAAAACAAGGGTCCACACTTTGTGGGTGTTGCTTCTATACTTTCAATTGTTGGACAGACTTTTTGTAGGGTACCACAGGGACATATGTACCTCTTAATTTGGTCACTATGGCCAAACAAGATCTCTGCGTGGTCCAGAATATAATAAGGTCACATGCTGAATATCCAACCACTTTCAGCTCAACCCTTCTCCAGGTAGATATTTTTCCACCATCTTGGACTTCTAGGCACCATGAAAGATGACAGCAAGTGTTCCACGGGGCAAGGAGGGTCATTCCTTGTCAGGGCTGGCTCAGAGGGATGCAGAAGACTAGTGGGTTCTTTGCAGCTCTCCCTCTCTGCAGTCAACTGGAAGACCTGACCCACAGTCAACCCGCTTCTATTCCTGGCACTGTGTCAGCTTTCCTTTCTTTTCTTTCTTTCTTTTTTTTTTTTTTTAATTTCCACTAGGAGTTCAGCCAGCTCTGTCTTAGCCATGGATACAAACTGTGGAGGCATTTCCTGTTCCAGGTGGTTTTGAGCAGAAAGCCAGCCAGCCAGCGTGGGCTGAAGGTAGGCGGGGGTGAAATTCTTCAGGAACTGCTCCCAGCAAATGTGAGAGTAATTCAGAATTACACTGGGTTGACTTCCAAAGCTCCCAGCCCTGAGTGGAAACACGGCCTGCTAGAGCTGACTCTAGAAACATAACGAGCGAGCGTGGACCACCTTCAGGCTTGCTCCCGTCCATGTGCCAGCTCCTGGAATACTAGGATTATGAATTTGGGGTAAGATAAGGGGACCAAGGCTGGCTCCAAGCTCCCATGGAGGCACAACACTGCTTCTGGGAGCCAAGTCATACAGACATTTAAATCAGTCTTCTTGGGATACAGATTAGCTTCTCTGCAGTGCACACAGTGAAATATCCCCATCAGTCAATTTCTGGTCCCAATGGGCTCCACTGGCAATTTTGACAGGCTGCAGACTAGTATATTCAGAGGGAGTGAGGAACTGGGCATGCAAGTGGGGGGCTTGCTTGCTATCTATGAATCTAGCACAACGATACTCTGCGGTATTTTGGGGTGTGGAGGTCAGGTCTCTAAAGCACAATGATTAGGAACCACAAACATGGATGTTACTACTCTCCTTTGCATATGTGGCCTTTAGGTTTCCACAGCAGAGCTGACAGGACCAACAGTGACAGCAAGCCCCCTGCCC
Organism: Ondatra zibethicus; assembly: GCA_004026605.1. Taxonomy (NCBI): domain Eukaryota; kingdom Metazoa; phylum Chordata; class Mammalia; order Rodentia; family Cricetidae; genus Ondatra; species Ondatra zibethicus. Next base: position 9,756 of record PVIU01018057.1, read on the forward strand.
CTAGCAGCATCCACCAGTTTGTTTTTTTTTTTTCTCGCCTCAATGTGGGCTCTAGTGAAGAGTTCCTTTTTATTACAGGGCTTAGATATTGAGGATTTATTGATTCTGGTATGTCCTCTGCCATGTTTATACTCCATAGAAAAGCAGAAATGGAGGGAGCCTCATCATTTCATCCAGGCGCATGGGAATGGGCCAGGCAGGGTGGGTGCTGGGGCATCTTGGGAGCCCAGGGACCACCTGCGTTTTTGCTTTAGGGAAGAACTGTTGTGGGGCACTCAGAGCTATAAGATAAGGTGAATGTGGACCTTGGCCTCCTGTGGAGCCTTGGTGCCCCCCTTAGGAATAGAAACATGGTTGCCTAAATGGTACATTCCTACCAAGAGCGCTATTTGGGAAAGGTAAATTTGAGGGTGACACTAAGTTGCGAAACTTCTGATGCCAATACTGTGGAAGCTGACCCAGTTTCCTCACGTGCACAGAGAGGGGTAGAGTCTCTGGGAATGTAGAAAAAGACTGCCACTCTAGAAATGACCAGTTTTAGGCAGCGATATGGGATTCCCCTCTGTATGCTATGAATATGTTTTATTACCATTGGCTACTAAAGAAGCTGTTTTGGCCTATAGCATGGCAGGATGTAGCCAGGCTGAAGAGATATATATAGAGAGTAGGCAGAGTCAAGAGATGCCATGTAGCTGCCTAAGGAGAGAGATGCCAGAACAGAACCTTACCAGGTAAGCCACAGCCTCGTGGCGATACACAGATGAATAGAAATGGGTTAATTTAAGATATAAGAGTTAGTTAATAAGAAGCCTGAGCTAATAGGCCAAACGGTGTTGTAATTAATATAGTTTCTGTGTGATTATTCGGGTCTGGGTGACAGGAAACGAAAGAGCAGCCTCCGCTTACGAGGCAGTGCCCCTCCTCCGCACGTACAGCACTGTCACTGAAGGCTCTATAATAGCACCACTGTCTACATGACGCCAAGCTCTACATGACAGAAGCATGGTCTTGACTAACATGTACCTGCTAGAGATTTATTCTGTGACAGTCTCATTAGACAAGTCAAGTTGTGACCATTTCTAAGAAAGGCGCAGATACTTTCTGTATAATCTAAAAAGGCAGGAATGTGGTCTAAGACACAACTTCTTTTTGTGTGTTAAAAGTGCAGACTAAAAAGTTTCATGGGCAATTCTGATTTACCCCAAATGCTGAGAAATTATACGCCCCTCCCCAATACCTTGCAATACAGGCTGAGAGAAGGAACCCTGAATAAGAGATCAGTCATGCCTAGTTTGAAATTTAACCCAAACAAGGATCTTGGGGCTTAGACTGACCAAAGGATATGGGTAACAGCATTTCTATCCTCGTGGACCAAGAGCAGAACAGCCCCTGAAACCCTAAGGAACGTTTGCTTTCTTCCTGAGGCTCCTGGAATCAACATTCATGAGTTGACGCAGTGCTCTGACTCCCTGATGCTTAGGACCAGGCTGCTCTTTGCCGAGGGTTAATGGCAAGGCTGGAATCATTCAGAGGGCCTCCTTTAGCTGGGGATGGGAGAGCAGGTGTTTCACTGAATCAGTCCCTCTGCAGCAGCAATGAGCGCCAGTCAGGATGGAATCCAAACCTATAGAGATACGTAGGTGTACGTGCTCAAAGTCAGTGGAGTCAGTCACTGTGAGGTAAGGTACGCAGAGCTCAGGAAGGTCAGTACTGCTCTGCATTGACATTCAGCCGAGGGCCATTGCTCTGTACTCAGTAAGAGGCATCTACAGAGAGCCTGCAGGGGCTTGCTGAAGGATAGGCCATGGACCTACGCTGCCTGGGCTAACTGCACCTGACTCTTCAGGAGTCATTTTGGGAAACATGGCTCCCCAACACCTCATGGATTCCTCCATACCTTCATTCTCCACCCTGTCCAGAAGTGATGGTGCTAATTGACTCTACCCTCCCCACCTGCGCCAAACATACCTCGGCTCTGGCTGCCGAAGGGCTGTCTGGTCCATTTTGAGTCCTTACGGTATTACAATGAAAGCACAGGTGTAATGCCAGGGTTAACCTGGGAGAAGGTAAATAGGGAATGTGTGGCTACCCAACACTGGGAGAAGGCTGTGGAGCCAGAGCCACCAGGATCTAGTCATAAAGATCAATTCTTAGAGCAGCAACTTTGAGTGAATGAGTTCTGTTTTACCCAGGAAACTGTGAGCAGGTTTGTCTTCTACCACGCGGATCCTCCGAGCTCCGGCTGGAATGACAGCAGCTTCGATATAACCTGCGGTGACAGATGACATACAACTGAAGCACACCTCAGTCCTGGATCAGAGGCCCCTACACAATCCCCCCATTTAAAGTGCCCAACCATGCCCCCTGTTCAGAGACTGCAGGCTGACCCTGCCCGAGAGACCAAACACCAACTCACATGGAGTTCTTTCTTCTAAGCTCACTATTTCTTGGCCATTCAGTTTCTAGAATGTTCCATTGTTGAGTTGCAATTCCCTCTCTTGAACACGTATTTTTAAACCCCAGAACCTTGTCCCTCTACAGAGGGCAATGAACACAAGTCAGGATGGAATCCAACCCTGTAGAAATATGTAGGTATTTGTGTATGTTCGAGTGTGCTGTCATTTGGAAATAGGAGGGTTGCATATGTATCTAGCTAATATAATGTCATACTGGAGTCAGGAGGGCCTTAATCCAATATGACAGGACTCCTTTTTATTAAAATTAGGTTTACTTGTTTGTTTATTGTATGTGGGGGAGGGTACCTGTGCCACACTGCATATATAGATGCTAGGGATGACTTAGGAATGTCAGCTCTCTCTTTCCACCATGTGGGTTCTAGGGATCAAACTCAGGCCATCAAGCTTGGTGGCAAGCACCCTTATCTGCTGAGCCATCTCACCAGCCCGAAATATCTTTGAAGAAGAAGGGATTTGCACACAGGTACGGCACAGGCAGTTGCCTGGAGAACATGAGGTGGAGACATCAGTGAAGCTTCTACACACCAAACAGCACCAGAATGTCCGCCACCAAAAGCCAGAGGAGACCAGACCAACCCTGCCCACACTTTCATCTCGGACATCCTGCCTCCAGGCAAAGAAACACAGTTCTATGGTTTCTGCCTCTTAGGCAGCGGCACTTTGTTAGGACTGCCTGGAATCAACATGGGCATACATGTAAGGAGTGCTCTGGCCCCATGCATCTGTTGGAGGTTCCTTCATGCTCTGTCACAGTTTGACTTTCCCCTGAACACCCCCAGTATCATAACAAAAAAGAAAGCCACTCATCCCACAATAGCCATCACCGTCCCTTGCCGGGCACTGCTTCCTGCCTCCACAGCCCTGGAGATGATTTCTGTGATTGTCCTGGCACACACTGCTTCCTTGGTTATTTCTATGTAGAGTGGGACTGTGCACACTGTGGCTGTTCATGGTGCTCGGATGTGGGTAGTTAGTAACCACTCAGGGTAGAAATGCCTGGCAGTTGTCAGGGAGCGAGACAGGGAATGTCAGCTTTACTGAGAAAACTGTGCCAGTAAGTGGCCCAATGTGGCTTTGGGATTCTAGAGAGCAGGCTGGTCATCATTTACACCTATGTTTAGGTTTGATACCGGGGTCTGCATTTACATGACCCTCTGTGAGGATGCTGCGTGTCCCACGTGGGATCATGGAAACAGTAGAGGGACTTACATGTAAAAACACACTTACAGATTTCTAGGTCCAGCTACATGAAGGCTTGCTCTTTCATTATAAAATAGTGTTAAATAATTGAAGCAACCTAATCAACCTAAAATCTAAAATTGACTTATACCACATCACACTATAAAAATATTTCAATGCTTTATCAGGCTTTTCAACTTGTCTTAGTGCATTTAAAGACACACACACACACACACACACACACACACACACACACACACACTTCTGTTACTCTGATGCTATACATTCTCGTAGGGTACAAGGAGAATTTAAAATACATGCACTGCACAAATGTTCATGTAGAGTTAAGCAAGCGTCATGTACATGAAGAAACAAGAACATCGTTTGCATGGTACAAACCCACACTTCATCTAAAGCAGTGGTTTTCAACCTGTGGGTTGTGACCCCTTTGGCAAACCTCTATGTCCAAAATATTTACATTAGGATTTATAACAGTAGCAAAATTACATTTATGAAGCAGCAATGAAAATAATTTTATGGTTGGGGTCACTATACCATGAGGAACTGTATTAAAGGGTCTCAGCATCAGGAAGGTTGAGACCACTGCTCTAAACCATAGAGAGTATAAATACTGTTTGATTGCTCCCAGGTCTTGTGTTGTTGGGGAGAAAAACAACACCACAATCTCAATAGATACATAAAAACAATGGATTAATGTCACTGTCTCTTCATAACACAAGCTATTCAGTCTCTAGGATAATAAAAGAACTCCCCTGCCTCACAAATGACAGCACCCTATTCTCAAGGTATTTGAAATAACTTTTCAAATGGAAAAGAGTCACATGAATGCTAAATGTGATCCATCTTTATTTAGTTATTTGTTGATTGCAACAGGAATAGATATACTGTTCTGCATTATCGTATGTGAAGGTAAAGTTATTTACATGGAATTATACAAAGGAAACAAAGTATTTTATATATAACATATATTTTATGTAATATAACCATAGTAGGTCAGGGAAAAGATATAGCTCCAGACTGGACATGGTAGCACACACCTTTAATGCCACACTCAGGAGGCAGAGGTAGGCAAATCTCTGTGAGTTCAAGGATAGGCTAGTCTACATAGTGAGTTCCAGGCCAACCAAGGCTACATAGTGTGACCTTGTTCCACAAACCAACAAAACAAAAAAGATTCAGCCACAGGGACACACTCAGAGGCCCTTCTTACACCTCCAATAAGGGCCACCATATTATGAATCCTCCAGTTAGTGCCACTATATTTTAAATCCATGAAGCAATAGATCCAGATGTCAGGGAGGAGCCCCCCACTCCCCACCCTGTGATAACTCCAAGTTGTATTCTACTTTTTTTCTTAAGCAGTTCTTGATCCAAGCAAGTGGACAGTGAAGAATACCAATTGCACTAACACAGGGCCCATGCTGCTTCTCTGGAAAGTTACTGGAAGATTATATATGATACAGTTCTAATTGCACTAGCTACTTGTGTAGATGGGTCTGTGAGGCTGTGAGGGGCAGTGAGACAGGGAACAGGAATTTCCCCTGGCTTATGGTGTAATTTGTTAGAACATGGGTTTACACATACCAGTGAAATCATCTTTATGACTAAACAAAAATACATGAGATAAGACTGTAGGATTTTTATGAACAATTGAATCTTAAGTATGCTTTATCCCATTTATCTCTCTTATTGGGAACACCTTTATCAGTTTGATATATGGTCACTTATATATGTTATTGCACATATATCTGCATAAATATAAATATGTGTAATATTTATATTTGTCTACATTGTACATGAATGTTAGGAGTAGCTTTGTAATTCAATATCATATTATACTACAACATAAATATTTGCTATTTTAAAAACATGATCTTTCTTAAAAATCATACACATTACTGTATACAGTTTTGCTTCATGTTTTGTTTAAATTGCTAAATAGTAGATGGAACTATTTCCTTGATTATAGGGGCTTATACTGGTATAAAATAGCATTAGAGACAGTGCTATGTCATGTATAAATATATGCATAAAACTTCAACAAGATATCAGCAAACTCAGTTGAGCAACATCTAGAAAGAATTGTACACTATCATGCAATATGGCTTACCTCAGGAATGCAAGATAATCACCCATATTAATAAGAGAAAATCTACATAATTATCTCAATAGAAACAAAGAGAATAGTTGGCAAATTCAACTAGGAGTAGAAAGGGAATATCCTCAGCACGACAAAGGTTATCTACAAAAAACCTCACAGCATAACTAATTTCAAAATACTGAATGATTTTTTTCCCCCCTTAGGATCAGGGATTTTAAAAAGCTTATCTTACTTGCCTTTTCTATTCAACAGTGTATTGGAGGATCTTAGGCAATTAGGCAAAAATAAGCAAGTAAATATATAAATAAATGAAAGACAAAGATAGGAGCAAAAAAGGTATGATCGTGTCCATTTGCAGATGCTAACATCGTATGCGCAACAAATCCCAAGAATAAACTAAAGTAACTATTGGAAGAGGCTCAGCGGGTTGGAAGATGTGGGACTAACTATAAAAATCAGCTACATTAGGAAAGAACAGCTGAGAAATCGTTTAAGTCTCATCCAAAAACAATAAAATATTTCAGAATAAATTTAAGACAAGATCTCTAAGTCTTCTACACTGAAGGCTACAACACATTGTTAAGACATATTAGGGAAGAGCTAAGTAATTAAAAGATATCCTATGTTCATGGATCAGAGGATTTCTCTTTTGAGGGTGGAGTGGGTCTGGGACTTGATCTAGGGCTTTGCATACTCTAGGCAAGTAGGCTACCAGTGAGTTCCATCCACAGCAACACAAGACTTAACAGGAAGGGAAATGATCGGTACCAAATGATCTACCAAATGATCTGTAGATTTAAAGTAATAACTCTCAAAATCCCCCAAAGATTCGATTTTGCCAAGCATGACAAATTGATCTTAGGATTCATGAGGAAACGCAAGGGATTCACAATAGTCCAAACAATGTTTCAAATGAAATTGGAAAACTCACACTTTCTGATTCCCAAACATTTCGACTAACTACATTAATCAAAACAATGTGGTATTGGCATGAGGAGAGATAATTCTATCAATGGAATATGGCTGGGAGTCCAAAAATAAATTATTTGCTGCTTATTTAAAGCAAAGATGCCAAGAATATTCAATGGAGGAAAGAATAGTCTTCAGCAAACAGTGCTGGATAATTGCCTATCCTCTGTCTCAGACCATACGTTCCCCACAAAACCCAACTAACTAAAAGTGGATCACAGACCTAAATGTAAGAGGTAAAACTACAAAATTCTGAAGACAAAGAGAAGTTAAACAAATCTTAGAGTCTATCAAAGTTTAAAAGCTTATCATTGTCCATCATGGACAGTGACAAGGCAGTTCATAATGCCTGGGTAAATAGTTGTCAGTCATTTATCTCATCAAGAATCTGCATTCAGAATAAACAACACAATTCAACAAAGAAACAAACATTCCTGCTGAAAATGGGCAAAGATTTCAATAGGCCTTTCTTGAAAAATGATACAGACATGGCCATTATAGATGCTCATGGAAATCTGCCATGTGTCATGAGTCACTAAGGAAGCGCCGATCCAGAGGATGATGAGGTGCCACACCACAGACACTATAACTGCTGCAGCATAGGGAACGCTGTGAGCAAACAGAGAGAGCAGAACCCAAAGTCCCTGCTCAGCAGAATGCAAAGCATCTCAGCCATTTTGGGAAAGTTTGGTAGTTTCTGAAAAAGTGAATCACCCAGAATTTTCCTGTAACCCAATTCTATCCCTAGGAACATATCATACACAAAGAAAATTAAAACGTGTTTGCATAAAACTTGTACACAAAGTCTGATACCAGTGTTATTTGTGGTAACAAAACCAAAACCAACAATACAAAATAAAACAAAATCCCAAAACTGATGAATGGATTGCTGATGTGAGATTTCCCTTTGTATGCTGTGAATACAATTGATTAATTAATAAAGAAAACTGTCTTGGCCTAATAGGGCAAAGGAATAAAGGTAGGCAGGGAAAACTAAACTGAATGCTGGGAGAAAGAAGGGCAGAGTCAGAGAGAAGCCATGTAGCCCCGCCAGAGACAGATGGAACTTTAGCCGGCAAGTCACTGCCATGTGGTGATACACAGATTAATAGAAATGGGTTAAATTAATATGTAATAGTTAGCCAATAAGAAGCTAGAGCTAATGGGCCAAGCAGTGATTTAATTAATACAGTTTCTGTGTGATTATTTCAGGGGGTGCTAAGCAGTCGGGAGCCAACAAGTGGCCCCTTCCCTGCAACAGATTGCAAATGTGGTCTAGCAAAAACAACAACAACAACAACAAAAAACCAAAAAAATGCAGCAGTATTTGACCAGAAAAGAAGAAATGTCACTCTGTGTTACAACAAAGATGAACTTGTTGAAGTAGGGGGGGAATCTAGAAGCGTGACTAATTGGTTTCCTCTAAGAATGCTTCCTTTCTCAAAAAAAACAATGGCTACAATTAAAACCACTACCACCACCATCACCACCACCACCACCACCAACTCCCCCCGCCCACTATACCCCTTTGAGATTGCACTAGATTTTATGCCCCAGATATTTCTTAGAGAAATTTGTTCCTTCTGGGGAATTTGAAGAATTACTGGATTCTGGGCATACATAATAGTGAAGTGTTAAAGATGAAACTATTCAGGGTCAAAGTGATTAAAATGTTTTGCAGAATTTCCACTTAAACCAGAAGCTGCACATTCACATTTGGCAACAAGATGAGCTTGTGCAACTGAACTGTGTTCCAGGGGTTGGGAGAAAAGGGGGCAGTTGCCAAGGGGTGGGGTCTTTGTGTGTATGTGTGTGTGTGTGTGTGTGTGTGTGCGTGTGTGTGTGACTAACAGTTTGATATTGGCATAATGAGGCTGCAGTATCTGGGGCAATGTGTGGAGCAGCCTAGGTCTTGATTAGTTGATGCCCTGAATTCCAGAGCGAGAAACATTTGCAGCCAGGCATGGTCACCATGCTATTTTTAAATCTAATTTTGGCGAAAGTTCCAACACTGAAAGGGCATCTGCTTTCTGTCTCTTCCTGTGCCTCTCCTGGGAAGAAATGCTCGTCCACAGTGGCAAGCTCAGGGCAGATGTGCAAACTGAGCCAAGGGAAGTGGCAGTGGTACGTGAGCCCTGCTAACCTTCCTTTCTCTTACTATTTTCTCTGTTCTTTTTTCTTATCCATCCATCCATCCATCCACCCACCCACCTGGCCTTGAACTCAATAGAAATCATAGTGATCCACCTGCCTCTGCCTCCTGAGTGCTAGGACTAAAGGTGTGAACCACATGCCTGCTCAGTTTCTCTGGTTTTGATACAGAAGGGACCAATAAAGAGAAAGACCTTGAAGTGAAAGGCAGGTCTTGGCCTCTCACTGTTCTTCAGCAGCTCTGACCTAGAGCTCAAAGCCTGCACTAGGTGGTAGGAATCGTGACCAGAAAGGGAAAGAGTGGCCAATACCAAGTCCCAAAGCATCTTGTCCCTCAGGTCAGATGTCCCAAGACTTAGTCGCAGATTATCACAAGGAATGTAATCACTCTGAGTGTGCAGAAGATTGATTCACATTTTAGGCCAAGGAGCAAGGCTTCACCTTAAGAGTAATTTTCCATTTCAGTCTCAGTCACCAAGCAAGAGTAATTGGTTAGAGGGAAACAGTTTGGTTTTGTGAAGAAGCCATGGGGGAAGCAAGCCTTTGCCACTGTTCTAGGACACACACCATTTTTGCCTCAAGCAACAGTCCTAGGAATGGTGACCTCAAGTCTGTCTTGACTCTATCAGATAATATGGGCAGGCTATGGGCTCTTTCTCTGGCAATTATGTTTACCTGAATCTTTCCTTCTAGAAGATTTGGGTTTATAGTTTTGTGGTTAAGCAGTATCTACAGAGGGAAACATCACTAAGATGTTAGAGCATAGGTTAATCCTTTTCTATCAAATCAATGGGAAAACAAAGAGATTTTAGTCTGTTAAACAAATCATAAGATGTCCAGAAAGGATTTTGCTAAGTTTCTGCTTTTCTCTATTGACAAAAATTGTTTATGAGAATTCAGACTCATTTCAACTTACAATGGGACCACATCCTGAAACATCCATTGTAAGTTGAGAATATCTTAAGCCACAAGTACATGCCCAACACCTAATTTAGTGATGGTTCCAGCTCAGCACACTGGGCAGCATAGCTTGTGCTCACTGTGATCTGTGGGCACAGTGAGTACCATGGGAGAGGATTATCCTACAAACCGCAAGCCTACAGCAGAATGAAATCCACAATTCCTCAGTACCATGAAGCTGAAAACTGTTGAAGTATCGTGAGCTGGGCCCATCTGTGTTGCTGTTTGTTGGTGAAGGTGGTTCTTGACTATCGCTGAAAAGATCTCCTTGCACTGAAAAAGCCCAGGAGTCTAATCCACACTTTACCTGACCCTTGGAATCTGTGGTCAGTACAGCCAGGTCAGATCAAGGCCACTGCCTTCATCTCCATCAGGAAGGCACCAAGATCCCCTCTGCCAACAGGAAAATCCAGTGATAGGGAGATATGGACACTTCCTTATGAGGGAGGTACCAGTCAAGACTAGCTTCCCTGTCTTAGCATTTCTTGATAAGGTAACAAATGTGGTTTGATAAGAACACAAAGCTACCCATGATACTCTAAGTAATGTTTTTGTCTAGCCTCTCAATATTTGTCTTTAATATTGGTTTTACTTTAGTTTTTCAATGTTGATATGTGTCACACACACATATATATATTCATTGGCCTTTGTTTTACCCATGGCTTCATTCATGACTCATCCTTGCTAACTCTATTCAGAAAACATTCAGGCATGTAAGCGAGAGCCCCACACCAAGCATGTCACCTTCCGGATTATGCCATGTAGTCAAACATCTTACACGAGAAACACTTGGGAATCGCCTTTGCCATCACACATGTGGACACCTTCATACAAAGGCTGTTCTTGACTGAGAAAAAGAAGAAGGTTGCAGTTGGTTTGTGCACATTTTAGTGACTGGTACTGTTCTTCTCAATCACAGTGGAACTAAGTCTTAGTGTCATCAAATAACCATGAACTTTCCCATGGAACAGCCATTCCCCAGCCCTAGAGATGGAGCCTAGCGCTCAGGATGTAGCAGTGGCTCAAATGCTAACTGTTGAGGACACACCATGATGTGTATCTATGCATATGCAAAAAGGAAGACCCCATCAGCCTCTCTGCTAGGAACCTACTGTCTCTTCAAGAACAAAGTGCAAAACCCATCAGTCATCCTGGTCGGGCCTCAGTGGGAACTTTGAGCTAGTTGCATACTGGATGTCCATGGGAACCAGCCCCCTTTCCAGTTCTAAAGAACAGGATGGAATAAAGATGACAACATTAAAAGGCAAGCTAATGCATGAAGGAAGAGCCTTGTAGCAGAAAAGTTCAACCCACTAAATTCAAATACCCCAGCCACTTCAGTCCAGCTGAAGTCTTGAGAATTTTGAAGCCCATCAATTAGAAAGTCAGTTTGAGTTGATTTCTTTTACCTATGAATAGCTAAAAGGCCTTGTCTGTTCATGACTGGGAGGGGATGGGTTGGGGCAGCAAGCATTCTACAGTTAGGAAACCAGTTCCCCAGGCGATGCATCGAGTTCTTCCATCATAGGCTGCTGGCTTATCAAGGGCACTGTGTACACCTACCCTGGATTCTCAGCTCTGGGGCTTTTGTAAGCAGACATGGGAGAGTTCAGGCTGGGGTCAGGCCTTTGTGCAGGACCTGGCAAAATTCCTGGGTTTGATGTTGGTTTATCTCTCTGTATGGCGTTTCTCTTTGATACTCACCCTGAAGGATGATAAGACATTCCTCCCATGGTCTTTCCTCAGAGCTGGGCACAGATGAAAGTTACCTTCCTATCTGCACCAACAAGATTAGCAAATCCACTTGACTGGGGTCACCGAGATGTCACATGACCTGGGATCTTCATAGAAGTTCTCTACTGAGTCTCATTCAAATATATGGCTTCACCTTCAGCCAGAAGTGTCTTTTCCATACTCTGGCTGTCATTTACTTTCTATATCAGCTTTTATAACTGATCTATATGTAGGCCCTGGCGAGGTGGCCCACCTTGATTGTGACCAACGTGGCCATGGTTAACTGTGATGTCTGTATGTTTAATATTGAAATGTATACATACCAAATAAAGGTTCCCTGGGTTGGGGGCAATGTGCAGCTGACCCATTGTCAGCATTCTGTGTTTATGCAGTCTAGAACATCAAATCCTATGCAGCCAATAATTACGTGCGAATGAACATTACACAGATTTTCAATAAAGCAACCCACACTGACGTGATGTTATGCTCACAGACTCCAGTGGTGAAGATTCAAAAATCAAAACAAAGCAAAAACCCTGCCTTGTGCTTTAAAATTAAAGTATGACATTTGGCAGCTGCTCAGACAAGCTCACAGGTAGATAAAGCTAATGTTTGCTTGCCTTCCTCTGAAGGTTTGTCAGGGGGTCGGCACGCCAGCAGTTAGAAGTAAGCATATAGAGCTCAAAGTCCTGGTGAGACCGTTACCCCAAAGAAGCTCCCCATGTGATTTTCCTTCCATGGGAGACTTACTTCCACAGCCACAGAAACTCAACCTCCTCAGGGGACCACACAGATGGAGCCCAGCACTGGGTAGATTGAGAAGGGAGGGTGGGAGGAGGGACTGCTGTGGAAGAGGATGGAGCATCTCCTTAGGCTAAAATGAACGCTTTTGTGTTAGCTCGGGCTGTCTGACACGCGAGTTGCTACGTCCCACATGGTAGAGGACTTCAAAAGCTGTGCTGAGACCTTCTTTAGTGTTCTACTGAACTGATCAACATGGAGGGGTGGGTGTGGCTGGGCTTGACCCACCCAATGCAGAATGACACAGCTTCACTCAGGTCTGCTTACTGAAGGATAGCAGAACCTTCCATTTAAATGAAGCTTCTATTCATTACTGTTGTTGTTATCATGTGTGTGTGTGTGTGTGTGTGTGTGGATGCATGAGCACATGCTTGCTATAGTGGGCATGTGGAGGTCAGGAGTCAGTTCTGTCCCCTATGTGGGACCGAACTCTGTCATCAGGCTTGGCAGCAAGTGCTTTTACCTGCTGAGCCATCTTGATGACCCCAAATAAATACAGCTAATGCTTATATTTATCAATGGAAATCAGTACTAAATAGTAACTGCTTGCCTACTGTGGAGGTTTTATTCCCTACTGCAATGAATACAGGAAGCAAATCCAAGATGGCCAGAGATGAAACTATATTAGACACACCAAAGCAAACAGCAGAAATCAGTTAAGGTTTAGAGCTGTGTCACCCACAGACACTCACGACAAGGTTGTTCTCTGAGAACCTCCAGCCCTGCTGGCAACGGGAAACCCGAAATGTGGCCATACTCTTTAAGTTAGTTTAATTTCAGCCAGTTATGATTTAAATATAGGCAGACTTGGGTGTCTAATGTATTTTGTACTAGACAATGTAGTTCCAGAGGGCACAGCCTCCCGAAATGAACTCACTCTAGTGGTAGCTCCTTCCATTTCTCTCTGGAACAAGGCGATGCATGTTGATTCTAAGCAAACTTTGTGTGTGTGTGTGTGTGTGTGTGTGTGTGTGTGTGTGTGTGGTGTACACTTGTATGTGCATGTGTCCTAGTGTGTGTATTATGGCAGTTGGTTCTCTATTTCTACCATGTGGGTTTTGGGGATTGAACCCAGGTCATTTTCAAGCATTGCAGCAAGTGCCTTTACCACCCGAGCCATCTCTCTGGCCCTGAAATTCTGCTTTTTTTTTAAATTTAATTTTGCATTTACAATCAATCTGGGTTTGTTTTCACAAGGTCTCGAATAGTGTGTCCTTCTCATGCTTTCTAAATGGCATGTTCCTGTAGATCAAGCTGTCTATCCACCCAGGAAGCTCAGATTTACTCAGTCCACGTTCCTCTGATAGCATCACTTTTGGTGACGCTAGTGAGTGGGCTCTCATTAAGGCTTTGAATGGTCACTTTGGAGGTCATTTGCCTACCTATTCTTCCTCATTCTCTCCCATAGCACTCAAAATCCCACTGACTGTCACAGGCTGATGCCCTCTGTGACAGAGACCAGCAAATCACTCCTGTTTCTGGACAAAGCAGTCTATGGTTGGAAAGCTCAAAAAGACTCAACAATTTAGTGAGACATTCAAAATGTCATGCAACCATTAGCACTGAGGCAAAGAAGAAAATGTACAGTGTGTGTCAGTGATCCTGTAATCATCATAGCCCTTGGGCCTGGTGCTCACCTGTCCCTCGGGAGTGGCTGAAGTCACCCTTCACCACACGACAGGTCTTGCCATCCCCGCTGCAGACACCACACCTGTCTTCTTTGGCTGCAGACCCGATGATGCCATCACAGCCAATTTTCTAGAAAACCAAAGAGCTGGGTTCACCTGTGTTGTAAGATTTAGTGATATTTTCAAGAGGATGCCCTGCAGGGCTTGTGGGACTGATTTCACTAAGAGGCATGGTGCCTGGGGGTTCTGACACATTTTAATTGCCATTAAATTCAGAAGAGAAAACAACAACAACAACAACAACCAGAATTTAGATCAGATATTTGTCTCTATCTTTTTATGAATTTATCAAATGTGTTTAAAACCATGTATTATGGAATAAAGGAGTCCTGCTACCCTAAAGCACACATAGAAATAGCATCTGTATGTCTCCAAGAAGCAGGGATTATTCCTCTCTGCCTTGTCAGAGCAGAAATGTCAGGGACAAATGCAGGAAGCCAGGTGTGTGTGTGTGTGTGTGTGTGTGTGTGTGTGTGTGTGTGTGTGTGTGTGTTCACACCATGCTGCGGCCTTCTAACTTTGTGAAGTTGCTCAGTGGAAACCAACAAGGGCCGAGAGATGGAGCATCCCAGATCATGGAGTTTGCTCAGAACAGGAGGCTCAGCCAGGTTCCCGTTGCTAAAATTGTGACTTTCTGCATCCTACCTCTGAGTCTCAGTTACTATATCCAGGCTATTGGTGGCACAGCCACAGGCCAGAACTGACCCCTCACCCCAGCCTCTTTGTACCACCTGACCTGCTTCCTTTGGCTTCTCCATTTCTGCCACATGCTCCTGGCTCTAGATCTCTCTCTCACTGGGTTCCTATAATTTCTAAGCCATTCCCATGCTGTCATAGCAAGTCTCTGGCTTCACCGTTGGCTGCTTGCCTTGCAATTCAGTTAGGGTTTCCTGATTAAGCAGCTCCGGATGTTCTATGTAAACACCCCATGTGGTCGCCATAGCTTCTCCGGCACTGAAGGGAGGTTTGCACACCGCGGGTGAACAGATGCAAGTCAGAAGGCCCCTTAGGTGATCTGTGAGCCTGTCAGGCTGGGGCAGGCTTCCACCTTCTGCCCATGCTGACCGGGTTATGTTTATCACATCTTGACTTTGGAAGTCAGGCTTGCAAGGATATCCATGTCAGAACAGCCGCAAATCTGAGGCCCAAAGGGCAACAGTCAAAGTATTGGCTACCAGGGCACACTCTGTCTTTGCTCAAGCAAAGGAGATCTATAACATTTTGGACAGGGATGGACACTTTTCTTTTGAAATGGAAGTTACCACAAAGTACAACTGAAGCCATGGCTTCTGAGTGTTGGTGGAGCTTTAATAACTGCATTTATGAGCCTCAGAGTTCCAAGGGAACAAGATGACTGAACCAAGGAAACTCCAAAGAGTAAGCACTCCAAAGCCTTCCTGCAGCATCCTGATGATCCCGGGTTACTCTTTCCCTTTTCAGCCCTGTGACTTTGCTCTTAAGTCATCTTCAGGACATCCACTTCTGAGCCCTCCAATTCCTGGCCAACATGTGCTGGTCAGGGTGCTGTTCTTCTGGAGAAGTCAGGGCACATGACACCTAAGGTCAGGAGTGCCTCGTGGCACGGAACTGGCAAGCTAGGCACGGATTCTCTTTGGTCAAGGCAGTTCCTGTGCCATATGCAGACAGAAGTCAGAAGAGATCTAGTTCAGAGCCATGTGCTGGAGTGGGCAGGCCATGGGCAAGTCATGTGCAGAAGCCATATTTTGCTCAGGAATGATAAGTATTGGTCTCTATTGATTCAAATCCTGGCTTCCATGCCTAGAATTTCTGTCCTATTGCCCTCAACAAAAAGCCTCTGGTCATGGCGCCTAGTGGCCAAGGCTTCGTCCTCCTCTTCCTCGAACTCCTCTGTGGCACTTGTCACGGTGTTAACACCCACTCTATCTTCAGTTCGTGTGTACTTGTCTCTCTGCATTCACTGGGGATTGGCTCTAGGACCCTTCAGACATGGGAAGACCCAGGGATGTTCAAGTCCCTTACATAAAATGGTGTAGCATTTGCACAGAACCTACACACATTCTCTCATATGCTTTCAATTGTCTCTGGGGTATAAATGATAATTAATATAATGGAAATGCTATGTAAACAATTTTTATGTTTTTTATAATTTGATAATAATAAGTTGATATTTATTAATGATGACAAGAAAAAAGCTTGCATATGTTCAGGAAAATGCAATTTTTTCAGAAGTATTTTGCATCTAGAGTTAGTCAAATCTATAGACAGAATGATTATGTTATTCATACTCCCCCCTCATTTCCCCCAGGTCCACCCCTATATCCTTAGTCCCATCCAACTTCCCATCTCTTTTCTTTCCCTTAAAAAAAATCCCATCTCTTTTCTTTCCCTTAAAAAAATATCCCATGTAGTCAAATTTTTGCTGTCTAAATACTCATGGGTGCGGTGCCATCCATTGGAGCTGGGCCACATCTTTAGAGAAAAGTGATTCTCCATCCCCCAGACCACTGACAGTCAATAGCTCCTCAGTTAGGTATGGGAGCCTCATGAATCCCTTCTACCTCCATGCTATAATATTCATTGGCTTGATCTTATTCAGGTCTTGTATGGACACTCACAGATGCTTGAGTTTGAGTGTAGTGGTCTGTCTTTTCCAGAAGATACTGTTTTGCAACATCCTCCCCAATATTTGACTCTTATAATCTTTCTGCAATACTTCCTGGACCTTTAGGGGCATTATAGAGACATCCCATTTGTGGCTAAGAACTCTACAGAGTTCTTATTCTCTTCCCTTTGATCAGATGTGAGGTTCTGCATTAGTCACATCCCACTGCTCAAAGAACAGTCTCTGATAAGAACCAAGCACCAAACTAATCTATGGACATAGGGATATGAATTCAGGAGACAGTTCGATACTCTGTTCATTTAGCAAAATAATTGTAGCAGGTCTACTTCTGAGGCCTGTGAGTTTCCCAGACACAGGTTTTTAGCCAGATTTGTAGTACCAGGTATGTGTTTTCTCCTGTGGAGTGGTTCTTAAATCCAACCAGAAAGTGGCTGGTTCCTCCCATAATATTCATGCCACTATTGTACCTATGGGCCCACCTTTCCATGCTGGTCATTATTGTAGTACACAGAGTTCACAGGTGGACAAGAATCTGAGAGATCTGTTGTCACAGTACATGGAACATTCTCCGGTTGAAAAGCCTGAGATTAAATCCAATTTTATGGATGTGCCCATTGGCAAAGACCACGAGGAGCTGAAATTATGTTCAGCATGAACACAGGCCTCATTGGCTGAAGAAATCTCAGCATTCTTAGAAGAACATTCTTGCTGGCAAGAACACCAAAGTAGATGCCTGCAAGAGGCTGGGGTGGCTCAGCTGGCACTGCCCTAAAGGGTACAAGAGTTTTGACTCGTAAAGCTTCTAGCAAAAGAATTACATCACTGGTTTGCAATGTGCCAACTTGCAGGATGATCCAGGCAAGCATGTAATTTAGGAAGGAAACAAACCCTGCATTTGGCTTGCTAAAGCAAGCTTCCTGAGAACTGTCAGCAATGGCTTGTTTCAGTAATAACGATAAGGGCTTTCTTCATACTGTCCAAAAACAGGGCCTGGAACATTCTTTGCTACATGAAAGTATCCCCAAAGGTCCTGCTCAAGCACTCCTTGGTGCCCTTTTCCCTGGGAGGTGTCCTTGCCAAAACACATGGGCACTCAGCATATTTCTGTTTGATAACGAAGCCAGGCAATACCAGAGGAGCTGGGGCCTTGTTGAACATTTCCTTGGAAAATTAACCAGTCTGTGACTGACTTGGGATATGCAGTGAGAAAACACACTTAGGTTGAAATTGCTTGCTGCAAGAGCCAGCTGAGGCATTGACTGGGCATCTGTATCTTCCTTAACAGTTCTTGATGGGCTCACTAAATGGAGATACAGTGAAGGTACAGGGTGACTGGCTGAGGAAGGAGGCTCCCTGAATACAGTGGATTGAAAACTTGTATTCTCCCAATCCCTATCACGTCCAAGGTGATAGTTTTGAAAATAGACCATCTCCCAAAGGAAAAATGTGATTAGGTCCAGATAGCAGAATCCTCGTAGATGGAATTAGTATCTTCCTAAAAGACGTCTCAGAGAGCAGCTTCACCCCCTCCATCATGCGAGGACAGAACAAGAAGAAACCATTTATGAGAAGTATGCCGTCACCAGAAGCCAAATCTGCCCCAATATGTGACCCTGGAGCTCTATGCCTCCAGAACTGTGGGAAATATTTCCATTGTTTATAAGCCAGCCTATGCTTTTCACCACAGTGGCTTGAGTAGAGTTAGTCACCAGGATTCTTGCACATGCTCAGGTTGAGCTAAGCACTAAAGGCAGAGGTTGCTTCACCTGAGCTGCATCCCAGCAGTCACTGAAAAGGTACAGCATCTCCATCCTTCCTTTCTAGATCACACACCAGGAGATGCTCCTTCGGATGGGTAGAGATTGACAACAAAGAGCTTTTTTCTCCCTTCCTCCTTGCTTTGTCTATTTGTCAATCTCCTAATAAACCATTAGTTGGGGATCTGTGTCCCAGAGGGTAGAGGGCTCCCCAGAGGTCAGACACATCCACCTCCCTGGACACTGTCGGCATAGGGGCTTGCCTAGTTCCACCAAGCATTAGTAAGTAAAGAGAACAAGCTGTTGACTCATCTTCCAGTCCAGTCTCAGACTCACTGGCTCTTTGTATGAATCATAATAGCTAGAGGAATTTTCCAATTGTTTCAGGAGGCTGCTGGTTAAGCCTGCCACATTGGTGATGCTCAGTCACTGCCAAGGTCAGGGCACGCACTGGTGGCCATTGGCCACAGGGGCAGCATGAACCTCTTTGGGAAAACTTACTCCTGCTGACCCTCAAAGGACTCAGCTCCCTCACAGGCCCACTCTGGGGGAAGAAGGACCCTTTCTTCAAAGCCCCGCCAAGAACAGTAGGAAACGCAAGTCACCTGGCATCTGCCGTACACACAGAGGTCAGTCTCGTAGGGTCCACAGGGTGTGCCATCCAGGACCCTGTCAGCCACCAGCAGTGGCGACTCCTTCCCGAGAGGCGAGCAGTAGAGTTCACATGGCTTATCTGAGGAGGGAAAAGGTGGTGGCTGTTGATTGGGAAGTGGCACGTAGGTGATGTGGTGAACATGCACATGGCAGCAATGACCCCAAGGGCAGAACAATTAGTGAGGGTAAAGGTCTCAGTAACTTGCCCTGTTCTTAGGTACAACCACCTGCTCCTGGGGACATTTAAAACAGCACCCAGAACAAGATCCCCAGCCTCAGTAAACAGCAGCTCTGCAGGCTTCTTCCTCCTGGCTCTCCTCGTTTGCAGAGACATCGCACTTCTTTTTCATTCTGGCCTTAGGTACAGTTGTGAGCTAGCCTGCCTCTGAGTAAGTGGCTGTGTGTTAAATCTGAGGCTGGGTGTGATGGGAAATTAGGGAGGGTGAACAAGAATGCCCCGGGCAGGGGAGACAGGCACCGAGGGTCTCTGGGGCAGCAGTTTCCCTAAGATGGTTAGTGTGTTTCCTAAGATGGTTAGTGTGTTTCCTAAGATGGTCAGTGTGTTTCCTAAGATGGTCAGTGTGTTTCCTAAGATGGTCAGTGTGTTTCCTAAGATGGTTAGTGTGTTTCCTAAGATGGTTAGTGTGTTTCCTAAGATGGTCAGTGTGTTTCCTAAGATGGTTAGTGTGTTTCCTAAGATGGTTAGTGTGTTTCCTAAGATGGTCAGTGTGTTTCCTAAGACTGTGAGTGTGTTTCCTAAGACTGTGAGTGTGTTTCCTAAGACTGTGAGTGTGTTTCCTAAAATGGTTAGTGTGTTTCCTAAGATGGTTAGTGTGTTTCCTAAGATGGTTAGTGTGTTTCCTAAGATGGTTAGTGTGTTTCCTAAGATGGTTAGTGTGTTTCCTAAGACGGTGAGTGTGTTTCCTAAGACTGTGAGTGTGTTTCCTAAGACTGTGAGTGTGTTTCCTAAGACTGTGAGTGTGTTTCCACTAAAAAATATCTAGTGCTCCCCACTTGCCCAGCTGTGACACAAGGCCTGAAGGTCCTGGAAGAAACTGAACAAAGGTCTAGAAAGGGGACACAGAGACCATAACAATTCACGAGAGCCATGTCAGCAGCCGGACGAAAGTCCCTGTTCCCTCTGCTTCTGGAACAGTGTGAATTTACAGACTACACCAAGCTTTTCTGTCTTGGTCTATGCTGTTCCCTCTTCCTGTGCATCTTTCTACTCAGCTCTTCAGGAGGCTGCTAGCAATATAGAAGCTTCCCACCCAGAACTCTCTCTTCTACCCTGACACAGGACAGGGCAGACATGTGCACTTGGCATACACATCCACTCAAGCCCAGATCATTGACCTTGGTGTCCTAAAATTGTTTAAGAAAATCCCAGATGTAAAGGGATTTCTTCTAGGCAGGTTCCATTAATAATGAAATACTAAAGGCTCCAAGGTCCAAAAAACTTCAAATTCCAAAACCTTCTGAACTTTTACATGACACTACAAACAGAAAATTCCACATCTGCCCTCATGCAATAGAAGCAGTCAAAATACAAGCACACTAAACTTAAAAAAATGTACAATTATGTTTATACTATATGTATAACATGTATATCAGCCATAAATAAAATTCATGTTTCAATTTGTGTCTCATTACAAAAAATAGCTTATTGTGTACATGCAAATACTGCCAAATCCAACACAACCCCCCCCAGCTCATTGTATACATGCAAATACTGCCAAATCCGAAACAGCCCAGGTCGAAAGACTTTCAGTTGCAAATATTTTGGAGGAAGGGTTTTCCACCTGTACCTTCACACTGAAGTACAGGAACCCTAAGGGGACGGGGGGGGCATGCTTTCATCTTCTGTCCCCAGACCAGAGCTAGAACTTAAGGTTCATGTTCACAGGATTTAGTAAATATATTTGAACAACTGAATGGATCTCATCTCTGTAAGTGGTTGAGTAAGAGTCACGCACCTTCTTACCTCCTCTACCACCTAACCCTAATTTATTTGTGGAATTATTTTGAAAGGAAACTTTAACAGAGCCACAGAGACCTTATGCTACTTTGTTGGGTTCCTTGTCTCCACCAGCAGCCTTCTCCACTAAGTCTTTTTTGGTGGTCTCTGGAAAGCAAGGGAGGGGTTCAGAAGTGTTTGCCATCGGAGGGTCTTGGCATCCATTGGAAAAGACTTGTCAGAGCAGACATGCTGTCTTACCCAGTCTCAAGGGTTTGGATGATTGCATGACAGCCCATGCTCAACCAGCTCTGTGGGAGGGTACCCGAGAGTAGGAGGAAGAAGCTCCTGGGATGCAGGTTCAACTCAGTTCTATCTGGTCAGAGTGAAACAACTGATTCTGAAGAGCAGATGGAGGGCTGCTCTTGGCCAGGCAAGCTGTTTATTCATCAAGCATGGCTGGAGCACTGCGCCTCAAGAGCTCTACAGGCCGTGCGAGAAAAGGACAATGGGTGACACATGCTTCTCGAGGCCCTCTGGTCTGATGGATGGGGATGGAGTAACCCTTGCATGAGACAGGTCACATGACACAAGTCTCAAGTGAGCACACAGAGAGCAGTGCCTGCTCTGGAAGGAATGTCTCAGTGCCAGGTGAGCCGTAGGAAGTGGCTATCCCGTTTAAAGGAAGAGACCCAAGAAGGCAGCCAGTGATAGAAGGGCTATGAAAGACAGACATGGAGACCGAGGTCAACTTCTAGAAAGCTTAGCGGATGGCATTAATGGCAGGTTATCAGGGGCTTAAGGTTCCCTGTGAGTGCCTTGGGGGCACAGCACAGCACTGTAGTCTGAATGAATAGTGGGTCCACTGCACCAGTAGTACATCCTATGTCACCTCTAAGGTCTTATTGTGAAGAAGCAGCTCAAAACTATGGGTCTTAATCCCCTTTGGACTAACGTGTTGATTCAACACTGGGGGTAATGAGGTTTAAGGTGATTCATTTGATAGTAGTTATGATAATGATGCAATAAAGAAGAAATCATAGGCATTTATGATCTTCTCCATGCCAAACAAGATGCTAAGGAGGGTTGACAGTCCTGAGTGTAGTATAGGTTGCCATGGTTCCATTGTACAGATGAGCATGGGCTCACAGAATACCTACACTTCCTCCAGCAGGAAAGACATGTGCTTCTCTGTTCCATCTTGGTGTTCCTTTGACCATCACTGTTTATTTTGAATGAGGAACCCTTGGGGGCCCTGAATACCAAGGGATAAAGTGGTACTGCTGAAAACAAACCACAGTGTTCATAAATATTTATGGTTTCAGTTTCTAAGGGTATGCTCTGTTTAGAACAGAAATGGGAATGGGATTTGGGAAGAATGGCTGAAGCAGTTCTGAGGGAAGCTGGAGTCCGTGGAAAGTTCCAGCGCGGAAAGGGATAAAAGTTGTTTGTTTTGGTTCTTTGGTGCAAATTTCAGAGAACCAGAGACTCCGGATTAGGAGAAGTAACTTGGATGAACGATGTTTGTTATGATCTAAGGCAAGGCATTCTCCTGAGCTCTATCTGCCCTTGACTCTGCCATGTGCAGATGCTGCCAGCCAGGCTCAGGCATCCAAGGACCCCAGGGCTCCAGAACAGAGGTTGGAGATGTAGAGTCCTTCATTGACCAGAACTACCTTCATTTGTCCATCTTTTCCCCCCTCTGAGGATGACACTCAGAATGTAGGGCGCCCCTACCTCTAGCAAGGAATAGTTCTTCCTCCCAAAGGGATCGAGGATAGTCTTTTTTAAATCATGAGAAAGCGGTTCAGAATTCCTCAAAACTCTCTAAATAGGCTCCTATGAGTGGGAAGTGAAATCTCCCAGATAAAAGATCCCATTAAAAAATGTGACGTGGTGGGTTTAAGCTCTGAGCACAGTGCAAGAGCTTTTGTTTTATTGTTTTTGTTTTTTTTCGTTTGTTTGTTTTCGTAGCTCTGGCTCTCCTGGAACTATGTAGACCAGACTGGCCTTGACCTGCCTCTGTCTCCTGAGTGCTGGGATTAAAGGCGTGTACCACCATCCCCAAGGAGCACAGAAAGGGAGGAAGGCTTAAAAGCTGCATAGTCACACATAGCAAGGAAAGATGCCTGGAACACGTCCCTGCATGGATGGTGATGAACTCTGGCTGAGGCTTCTGTCTAGCTTCTCGGAGGCCTGCCTGTTGGGAAGGGCTTCTGACTGACCAGAGGATGCCACAGTCAGGACAAGATAGGCTCTGGGGCTCGCGAGCTGACAATTCTATGAGCTTACAGAGATCTGGAATTCCTCCTGAGCTCCGCCGGGAGCATGGGGCACTACGACCCACCGTGTTCTTACTGCTCTCCCTTGGACTCAGTAACGAAGTCTTACTGAGGCGGAGTCTACCTGATGCTGAGGCTGGAAGGAGTGCACATCTGAGCTCCATCTTGTCTTCTGTCCTGGCCACTCAATCTTCTCTCCCGCAGGTTATCCGCTAGGACTTCATAACCTATCCCAGGTTCCAGGCTCTAGCTGACTGGGTCAGTTAGAGTCCACCTGACTATACACAGACGAATCAGAGTCTTCCCTCACCATGACGGGGTGAGGCCAGACCCTTCAGATAGGTCTTAGTTAACAGGAACAGCACTCACCCCGTGACCACAGCCAGATTGACCTGTCTTTTTCCTGACAAGTCAGCATTGGAGCTCTATGATACAGAGGGACCAGCTCTCATGGCTGGTAGACCCAGGGAAGGTTAGGTTATCTTATTTACTATAATTCAGAAATGTGAAAAGCTCTGACAATGAGTGTTTTCTTGTATGTGTGGCAAACTATTTGGCTACAATCCAGCCTTCCCTGACAGGAGTAAGTATCCCTCCCTCTTCTTAGGGGCCCCAGACAGGCTGTCATGTGCTCCCTTGGGTCCCAGTGGAGATGTTAATATGTGGCTGTTAAACCATCATGGCCGTTCAAACACTACCAACCTCTGAATTCTGAGCCATAACTGACCTCAAAGAATTCAGGTCAAATGGATTCAGATAGGATATATATGGCTTCCCTGGTTGTTTGTACATACAGAAGTTTTGAGAAAGGCAGGCTGCAGCAGGGGCAAGGTCCCCATTGGTAAGTCCTAGAAGTCACAGAAGGCCCTAATATCTTTAGAAATCTTGGTTCCAGCCCCTCATTGGGTCATTTGAGAACACCCTGTACCTTTGTCACAATAAGCCTCCATTTTTGTGTTGCTTGGTTGAGCAGGACTCCCAGCTCTGACCCTCACATCCCCTATTCCTTCAGACTTGGGGGTGGGGGTGGGGTGGGTCTGCTGTGTGATGCAAGGGAGCTGGGAAAAGGCTACTTTGTCCAGACATGGCTTTCTAACACTTCAGTGGGCATGGAGCCTGCTGTTGGCCTGGTCACACGAGTCTGAACCCTTGAATGTTTCTACTGTGTCAAGATCCCACAGGAAAAGCAGAAACCGTCTGATTTGGCAGGCAGCCACCTCAGAGGGTTTCTGTCTGAAGGCTTTTCCTCTTTGGCATCTTTGCTAAGGAGAGGCTTTGTCTTCCTTTGGAGGTGGGATGGACTTGTGGTCCAGAGTCCTCCTTCGGAAAATCTACCTCTGCAAGAATTCTTTTTAAAAGAGGGGAGAGAGAGGAGAGAGAAAATGCTGCCCCCCTGTACTGAACTGTGCGTCACTCGCCAAAGAATTCCGCACTGATAGCAGCGCTGTGAATAGGGCACTTAAAATGGACCGCGAGGAGCCCGAGCCCAACCACAGGGCTCGCTGCTCTCACAGCTCAGCCAGAATTACTGTGCCTTTTAGAAAGCAGGGCTTCAGAGGAACCCTTATCATCAGCCATATGAATCAGCCATTTATTATTTTGCTGTTGCCCTTCTGAAATGCTTTTTAAAAAATGCTGGCTTCTGTTTATACCAAGGGAAATGGAACCACAGACGTAATAAGCCTTGGCAATTTCACCCCAGAGGACGATGGGTCAAACTGCCCTCACAAAACCCTGAACCTGAGGCCTCTCCTTCAAAGGCTAAATGCCACTAGTCTGTAAGCTATCCTTATCAAACATGGCTGGGCTTTTCAGGTCAAAGGTAGCACCCATCATATCTAATTATTTGTTAAGTGTGCAGAATGGAACAGGAGGCAAATGGGTGATGAAATGCATTCTAGACCCATCAAAGTCCTCAAGGAGCCTCCCCGTGAGGGACGGCTGGGCAGACAGCAGTCTTGGATGCTACAACGATAAGGGAACCACAGTACTGAGCTATTCAAAAGCTGTTAGCAGTAAGTAGAAGTTTAAGACGGATTGGCTCAAGTGGGACCTCTCCCCTAAATAGCAAAAGGGTTTAAAAACCAAGCAAGGCAGCAACCAATAACCCCACAGAGAGCTGAGTAGAAATGGAAACGGTGCGGGTGCGTCTCATCACCAAAGCCTCCTGGCTCTAGGAAAGGATGAGAGGACAAAAGAAAAGTCAAACCATTTCTACCTGGCTTCCTGGAGACCGCAGAGGCGTGGTAACAGGGTGGGATCCCATCAGAGCGAGCTGCTGCATTGCACTAAGGCAGCTCTCTCCTCTGACGCCTCGGACCCAGTCAAGGGCCCGGATAAGCCTGAGGTAGGCGGAAGCCTGTTGATTGTTCATGTACCACATTAATGGCCAGTCAGGGAGAAGTAAGGGTACCGCCAACAGCACTCTTTTATTTGGGAGAGGGAAGTCTGTCTCCTTTCTCTTCAGGGAAAAGCTGGAGATGAGGAAAACCGAGCTCCTCCCGAATTGTGCAGGCTAAGTGGCAGCATAGTCATAACTACCCAGCCTCCAAAGGTGGTGTCTTCTTAAATACATGGAAAATGTCTGGGGGGATGAACTTTCTATTACCTTTAAAGTCCCCAGCTAAGCAGGCACCACTGAAAACATCATGTACTATTTTCCAAGACCGCTCAAAACTGAGGGGTCAGCTTGTTGGGTTAAAAAAAATGCAGATCTGAGCTGGGCAGTGGTGACACATGCCTTTAAGCACTTGGGAGGCAGAAGTAGGTGGATCAAAGCCAGCCTGGTCTACAAAGGGAATTCCAGGATAGCCATGGCTACACAGAGAAACCCTGTCTTGAAAAACAAACAAATAAATAAGAATTAATTAATTAAAGTAAAGAAGGAGGAAAGAAAGAGGGAAGAAAAGAAAGGAAGGAAGAAAGAAAGAAAAAGGAAGGAAGGAAGAAAAAGGAAGGAAGGAAGGAAGAAGCCACAGACCTAAAACTGCTGTTGCCAGGGATATCTGGGTTTCTCCAAAACCATCTCAGAACATTCAAACTTATAATTGCAGGTGCCAGAATAGGGATTTCACAAGGAAGAAAAACAAGATGGTACAAGAATTCACTCTTCTGTAAACCATTTGGAGGTTACAGAAATCAGACCCAGCTGCATTAGTTCTAAGTGTCCCTCATTGTGTCTGAATTTGTGCTTCCTGGCAGAGTATCTGAGCACTGAGAGCCAGTGGGTTATTCTCGGAGTCAGCTGGGGCAGCTGTGTAGGAGTGTGTGGCAGGAGTGTAGATGTCACATAACCCCTCATCCTCTGTAGCTTCTTTTACATACTCAAAGAGACCTTGAATGTGGAGCTAACTTGTGCCTGGCTTGGGGTATGATTGATAAATGAGACCACATTGTTATCCTTACAACACAAAATCACAATTCTCAAAGGGAAAGAGCTTTAGGTAAAAGAAAACCAATATCTGGACTGGGCCTCGGGTGTCCTCAGCTACAATGGCCAAACATCACAGACTCTAGGGAGACATGACCCAACACCTCGACTTGCCCTTGGTGCTGGAAATACTGTGGCAGTTTATGGCAGACAGTCGCCTGATGGGAAAGAAGGTTCTTGGAAAGTGACCTGTGCTGATTACCCACTTTCATAGACTATTCATAGTTCTCAAAAGTCTTCCAGTACTCCAGGCAATGAGGAAATCCAACCCTAAGTGAACCCAGGAAAGCAAAATGGCGCACACTCAAACATACGGTTCTACTCTTGGTGTCTCAGAACACCACACACTGGAAAACAGGTGCCAGCACACTTGCCCTGCAGCAAATGAATCTAGCTTACCTGCCTTCATGGTCTGTGTTGGGAGGTCTCAAGTTGTTAGTATTCAGGTCTGCTACTGCAGGAGCAGGGACATGGCTAACTTGGACCGAGGACAGGAGTGTTCTCAGAAGAATTGGGATGGGAGTTGAGGGTTATGAGCATCCCTAAGTGGGTTATACAGTTCTTGGGGTGGGGGGAAAGATGGAGGCTACATTGAAAGGAAGGGCCTTTACCATCAACCACCACTGCTGTCAACAGGCCCCTCTTCTTGCTGCTCAGACGGTCATGGGCTTGGCACTGCTGGTCCCGGAAGCTGGGCACACCCTTGGGGCAGGGCAGGTTCTCACAGGCAGCATGTTCTACACTGGCACCCTGGCAGTGTGTGCCTCCAGGCCCAGGGCTAGAAGGAAGAAGATCTGTGTTAGCCAGCTGGCTGGTGGAAACAGCAGTGGGTAGTTGAACTGCCGCTAGGAGATGGTGGGCAAGGTTTCCAGAGCAACTGGGTCTCTCCTCTAGACCACATCTAGACCCCAGTCCCACACCAGAGGCATGATCACGTGAGTCCGCAGAAAAAGTGCACCAAAGGACTGGAAGTAAAGATCATCTGAAAACAGGATACAGTAAGTATAAGCTTGGAGAGACCAATAAGCTTTATCTTCCATCTGAATTGAAGACTTGGTCATGTGTAACCTTGAATACCCCAAAGGGAATTTTGGTACTTAAAAAGATTCATTAAAATGAAGATATTAAAAAAAAACTCTTTGATATGTTCTAGAACTTGTCAAGTTTTATGAGGAAAGAGTAAATAGTTCTCATTTACCTTATAATAAGTAGGGTAATTAATTCACTCACACACAATCAGTCTCTGAACACTGGCCAGTAAGTCCCAGCTCTGCCACATTGATCAGCGCAAGTATGAGGTCAATACCGTGACCTGGATTCCTGGGTGTCATGTCTAGACTGACTGGCTGGTGAGCAGTTCTAGAGAACGGTCTGTGTTCACTGGCAGATTCCACATATCTAAGGTGCATCAAGGCAGAGTGACGGGATGCTGGCTGGGATGACCACAAGGATGCTTTGCTTAGCTTCTTTGAGAGGCCCCAAGGTGTCCTTGAGAGTCTCTGACCTAAATAAGCTCAAGACTTCCACACATCTCCATGGTAACAAGTTCGTGGCTTCCGTCATCTCCTTGCTACCAAGGTCATGGTGATATAATGCAATGACTTGCTTTTTATTGAACTTCAACATAAAAGACAAAACTGCGCACTGTGGGCATTTACATACTCACATGCCTGTTACCTGCATTTGTACTCTCAAACCAAGTATGGGAAAGCTTGGTTCCCTCCCTCTGTCATTCACCATGTTCACAGGCCACAATCTGATCATGCCTTTAGAGGAAAGATAGAACCGAGAGTGGCATAGGTCTTTATAAAAGTCGACCCCAGAGATCAATGACCCTTTTTCAGCTAATGACCATAGAATAAGCAGTTTTGAGCCACACAGTTCACTATGGCAACTGCTGTTGGTGCAGAAGCAGCCACGGGTACAGCTCTGTCACAACAAAACTATAAAAACATGTGGCAAAGCAGATGGGGCCACTGTTCCTGGTCTGCAAGGTTCCTTGGGAACAACACGCCAGGCAGAAGGAAAGGCCCCTTACAGGTCCCGGTCAGCCTCGTAAATGCTGAATAGTTCCTTGCCCTAGAGGAGAGAAGGTTGGGGAAATTATGCAAACTGAAGGCCCTTCAAGGGGTCACAAGGAGGGCTCAAGTGAAGAGATGGCCATTCCTTTAAAGGGTTGATGGTATCTGGCAGGTGGACCTTGAGTTCTGTTTTCTACCTAGAACGCCAGGCAAGTACCCCTCGGAGGAGTGATGAGATGTGAAGTTAGACATAAGCTCACACCATGTCCCCAAGGACTCTGGGATCAGGTAACAAGCATGCACAGGATGGATTTCTGTGTCACAAAGCAATATAGAAGGAACAGAGAGGGACTGGGCCCCAAAGCCACAGTTTCAAGGTAATAGGTAAGTTCCTGTGACTGGGGACCAAGAGGGGATGCGTGCTATAACACGCATCCTCTGGCAAGGTGTTCCAAGCTAAACCATGTCCTCCGTCCTTAAATTGTATGTTAAAATCCTACCCTGGCCCAGTGCCCCAGAATGGTAACCTCACTGGGAGATGGAGTCATTGCAGATGCAGTTTACCGAGATGAGGTTACAGGGGAGTACAGTAAAAGCTACTGCTGCTAAGCCTGATGACCTACATTTGATTCCTGGAACCCACATGGTAGGAGCAAGAGAAGTGACTCCTGCAAGTTATCCTCTGACCTCTGCATTGTCACCCTCCCGCATGCAGACATGCATACACTAAATACATATGAAACATTAAAAAGCTTTTTTTTTTAATATAGACAACTGCACACAAAAAACTCTATGAGAGGAGGGCAGCAGAGATCATGGTCAAGCTTCTATACCTAAGGGACACCAGACAGTGCCATCAAATCACCAGATTCTATACCCTAAGGGACACCAGACAGTGCCATCAAATCACCAGATTCTATACCTAAGGGACACCAGACAGTGCCATCAAATCACCAGATTCTATACCCTAAGGGACACCAGACAGTGCCATCAAATCACCAGATTCTATACCCTAAGGGACACCAGACAGTGCCATCAAATCACCAGATTCTATACCCTAAGGGACACCAGATAGTGCCATCAAATCACCAGATTCTATACCCTAAGGGACACCAGATAGTGCCATCAAATCACCAGAAGTTAGGAGAGAGGGACCAACCATGCTGACCCCTTGATCTTAGACTTCTAGCTTTGCAAACTATGAGAAAAAAAATCTGTTGTTTAAGATCTGTGCGAGTGGGGCAACCCTCAGTAAGCCTGCCCTTGGGACCGGGAACCTCGCCCAACCAGCTTCCGCAGATTCATCTGGACCCTGCTTCCGCAGATTCATCCAGACCCCGGGAGCCAAGCGGAGCCCAAAGGAGCAGAGCGGGCAACTCTCAGAAGAGATGGGCAGGCGCCAATCAAAGAATTCATCCAACAACCTGAAAAGCAACATGATAACACCAGAATCCAGCGATTATGGAACAGGAAAGCCCGAGCAACCTATCCCAGATGAAGTAGAAGAAATTGACT
>PVIU01018058.1:0-40061 GCA_004026605.1 Ondatra zibethicus
AGATAGATAGATAGATAGATAGATAGATAGATAGATAGATAGATGATAGATGATAGATAGATAGATAGAGAGATAGATAGAGAGAGAGAGAGAGAGAGATAGATAGATAGATAGATAGATAGATGATAAATAGATGATAGATAGATAGATAGATGATAGATAGATAGAGAGAAAGAGAGATAGATAGATAGAGAGAGAGAGAGAGAGATAGATAGATAGATGGTAAATAGATGAGTGATGATAAGATTATTTTCTAAAAACTCACTATTACCAACTCTAATCATGAATGACTCAGAAAAAAAGAGAAAATATTCAAATTGTTCAACTTTATGGGTGAAAATGTTACAACTTGTAGAGGAGGTGTGTGTGTGTGTGTGTGTGTGTGTGTGTGTGTGTGTGTGTGTGTCTGTGTGTGTAATTATATAAAGTCACTTGAGTCCTTTTAGGGCTTGCAGGATTTTCTGGAGATAGTAATAGTTTTATTACCGCACGTAAGTGTGAGAGCTGTATAGTGGGAATCTGAAACCAAAGGTATCCAAGTTTCTTAATGTTGTAGCTTTATGGAGAATTTCCTTCCTAAACACCAGTCTTCCTGTTCCTCGGGAATCATCCCTCCACTGAACTCATTGCCCCGGCTTGCCTTCACTGCCTTCCATTTTCTAGTGAGATGATTGGCAGGAGTCAGCCTCTCGCACCTGTGCAGTCCACTCATGGCCAATGGAATCTGTGTGTGAAAAGGCTGCTTCCCTGTGTGAGAAGCCTATGCCTCGGCCACACAGATTCTTCTCCGTGTTGAGCCTAACTGTCCTTTATGGACAGCGCATTAGCATTGTGCACAAGTGTTCACCTGCCTTTCTCTTGAGCCTTTTTCCCTGACCCAAAGCAAATGCTTTTTCTAGATATAAATGCGTGAAAGGTGGTCATTTCTATATACTGGGAGAAACACAAGCAGACAGCATTGGAAGAAAATTGTTATTGCACTTTGATCTTGAGGGAAAATTGATTTATTATTATGAAATAGCAAAGTACTCTTAAGGCTAAAACCTTTTTTGCCCTACTTCAACGTGACGAAAAGGTTTACTTCCAAGTTATAAAGCCATTCCAACTCTGGCTTCTAGTGGAAACCCTGAGCACTTGCTCACATGTGGCAATAGTAGCCAGTGCTCAGGTAAAATGCTTCATTGAAATATGGTTGGAATCTGTGTGCTCTGGCAATTTTCAGCTACAAAATAAGGAAGACTTGATTGCACTTCTAATTAGAGTTCAGTGAAGTGATCTTGGGGAAAAAGCTAGAAGGAGATTAAATAGTGAACCCTTGTCTTGAACGTAATAATGTATAGATTGGAGGAGAGAATAGTAGAGATCAAGTAGACATGATCTTTCCATGCTTAGTCTTGGCAGAAATGCAGTCCTATTCCAGTCAAGTTCTCTGTCCAGAATAAACCCTGTGATCGAACAGAAAGATACAAGGCTACATACAGATCCTGCATTATACAGAGATAACCTGAAGGTTGGCAGGCCATGCCCGCAAATGAATACAAACTCCAAAGACAGCTGTAACATTACATATCATAGCGTTGTGCCTTGACCATTATTTAAATTCTCTTTTGTGTGAAGTTGTCCTAATAATCAAAGTCACTTTAAGTTCACAGTTGGAAGACTTGTGGCTTTGATAACAATATCTCCTCAGAGGCTCCTTAATTTGTTGTGGTATCAGTGTTAATTTTAAAGTTCTCTTTACAGTCAGAAACTGTTTGGATATTTATAAAGAAGAGGGTTTTCAAATCTCTTCAGAGATTATAATCCTAAAATTGTTGAACTTTTCCCCACATGTTACGAATGTTTTCAGGACTAGTCTCCCCATATGCTGACTTTAACCTGTATGTTTGTCTCTATAATTCCTAAATCTACATTCTTGCCATTGAGCTATAAGGATAGTATTGCAGCCATGTCCGGAGGCATTTGCCAGATCTAGTCTTAGAATAACCAGGACAGTCGGTGTGTAGAAACCTTAGTCCTCGTCTCAAAGTTTATTCCAATTTAAAAAGGCTGAGTCTTGCTCACCATGTGACTCAAAGTAAATCTAATTATACCCCTCCAAAATAGACCCCAGCAGCTCTGTCCTCAGCCAGTCGCAATAATGTCCATCATTCAGAAAAGACAAAATTGCTTCTAGCGCAATTCCTCGCACCTTGCTGTGAGTAACAAATACTTGATGAATGACTATGCCAGAAGTGTCCTAAATGGCAGAGAGCTCACCTGCAGACAAGGTCAGAGTAACTGTGCATCAGGACAAGGCGGCCCTCTCCTGAATCACTATCCTAAGTCCATGGATGAATAGATGACTGCATTACTGGTGGGCCTGGGCAGGGGGCCTCAGCTCCTTCATCCAGAGGGCTAAAATGTAAGAGCTTACACAGGTTTGCAAATGTAAGATGTGATTTCACTCAGAGAAAAGCCAAAATACACTGTCAAGATAGGCAGTGGCCGCGTGACTGTACTCAAAGACTTCTCCTTCCCAGCTTCCTCCCATGGAGTCAAGAGAAAGAGGGCTTCATCTGCTAAGGGACACGGTTTAGGTGGTTCTCTATCTGCATTGACAGATCAAATTATACATAAAACCTTATTTTGTTCTGTGATTGTCACTTCCCATAATGCATCTTCTGTAATCATTTATCTAGGTACAAAGTAGCGAGTCAGAGATTCTCCATGTAAGTTCATTTGGCAGCATTGTTTTGCCTTCCTCATTGGCATGCACCAACTTCTAGCCTTGGCAGAATGGCTCCTTCTACTTTCCTCCCTAGACTTTCCCCACTGCCCAGAGTCAACTGTATGTGCAGCTGAATGCGCAGGAGCAAGGCATGTCCCAGGTTTCCAAATTTTTTCTGGGTATGGTTCAAAGAAGGTTGTGTGAACAGACAAATGGAGGCCCAGGTTTCTAAGTTATTTTTATTCTTGGCTACCTCAGTGGTATTTATAAATGAAACTTCATAATGATGAGAAATCACCTATCTTTCTAGCATTTACTTCTCTAAAGTATGTTTAATGTCAAAACATTGAGCGCTGGGCATGTGTATTTAAGTATATCTTATTATTTTACTTTTAGTGTGTCTACTTTAGTTTCTTTCCTTTCTCTTTTTATTGAAAACAGATTATTTTCACATACAGTGCCTCCCAACCATAGTTTCTCTTTCCTCTACTGTTCCCAACTCCCCCCACTTCGCCTCTTGCTCAGATCCATTCCCACTCTGTTTCCTCTTCAGAAATGATCCCTCCTCCAAGAAAGAGTCAAACAGGAAAAAAACAAGGTACGATATGAGAAGGCAAAAGTGCTCTTGTGGAGGCTGGACAAGGCAACCCAACAGGAGGAAAAAGTCTCAAGAGAATGCAAAAGAGTCAGAGACACTCCTGCGCCCACTGTTGGGGTCCCACAATGAAACACCAAGCTATTAGTCCGATCATATACGCAGAGAACATGGTGTAGATCCATGTGGGTCCCTTGGTTTGTGGTTACTGCATCAGTCTCTGTGAGTCCATATGAGCCCTGCTTAGTTTATTCAGTGGTCCATGTTCTCCTGGTGTCCTCCATCCCTTCTGACTCCTACAATCTTTCCTCATCCTCTTTCGTGAGGTGGAGACATGATGGAGACCTCCAATTTATAGTCTCTCTCTCTCCTCTCTCTCCCTCTCTCCCTCTCTCTCTCTCCACAATTCCCCAATGTCTGGACGTCTCCTCTGCTCCCATTAGCTGCCCAGGAAATCTTTTTTGATGAAGATTGGACAAGGCACTGATCTATGAGTTTAACAAAACACCATTAGGAATCATTTCACTGATTTGTTTTGTTTCATTTTGTCTTGCCAGTTTTATTTGGTTCTACCCTAGGTCTCTGGGCTCTCTAGTCTCTAGTTCCTGGCCATCCAGGCAGTGTAGGGCATGAAGTCCCTTTCACGGCATGGACCTTAAGTTAAAGAAAACGTTTGTGGCCACTCCCACAGGTTCTGTATCACCATTGTCCGGCACATTTTGCAGGCAGGAAAGCATGGATATCCTGGGGTTGGTGAGTGTGGAAACAAGAAGGAAAGAATTATGGGAGAGAAACTGGAACTGGGGGACATGCAGGGTGGTATGGAAACCTAGTGCAGTGCAAACTTCCTGGAATCTCTAAGGGTGACCGTAGTTTGGACACCTAATAATGGAGGATACTGAGTCTGAACTGGCTATGTTTTGTAGCCAGGCAAATATCCCGGTGTTTGGACTGGGTTATATTATGATGAGTTGTTGATAGAAAAGGTCCCATTGAGATCCCTAAACAACAGAGGCTGATGCTAGAAGGTTGCTCTCTAAAAACTTTCCTTGACAACTCTTTGTCATTCCCTGCATCTTCCTGCCATCTCTGTTCTCTGCTTCTTCCGTTTTCTGTAGCTTGTTATGAAGCCTAGGCTTCCTTGAATGTCTAGCCTTCATGCCTCCACTACTTTAATGCTAGAATCATAGGCAACACATCTAGTTTATGAGGTACCAGGACTGAGCCCAGCTCTTCATGCATGCCACTCTAGACTAATCAAACATCGTAAGCTTCTTTTTATGCATCTTCTTAGTCATTTTCTTATTCAGATGTATTATATCCTTTATAAGTGTTAGCTGAGATAAAGAAAACATTTTAAAGATTTTGTTACATAAGTTTCATATCTGTGTTATCTTTTGACTGGCAGAATAGCAGTGTAAGATAACATCAGTCATTCTAGTTTACACATGAGCAACTGCATCATGGCAGCATGTTACTTCCTACAGTTCAGTACGTGTCAGGCCTAAACTCAGAACCAGAGAAAACCAAACCAAACGAGGGCAACGGCAGGTAAGGAAAAGAGACTAAGAGATCTGATTTCCAATTTATAGAGAGTGGCAGTGTTCCTGGCCAGCCGTGGATCCTAACTCTGGCTCAAAGGCTATACAGGGGAAACGGAGGCAGCGATCTGCAGCAGGTAGAGAGAAAGGTGAAGGCAGGAATACAGGCATATTTCAAAGCCCCACAGGCTGTCTTGGAAGATGTATTTTCCTTGGCAACAATTACAGTAGGTGGCGATCTTGCATTACCTTGAAGAATGGGAAACACTTTTCTTCCCCCTTTAAATCTAAAATTAATCTGCATAATAGCTTTGATTTGCCTCTCCTTTTTCTCTTATATGCTTTCTAGATACAGAAACTTTGGGCTCAGCATGAGAAACAGACAAGAGACGGTATCTCCTACCATTCAAAGTCAGACCCACGATACCAGGAGCTTTTGGCCTACTGAGATGTCTCATAGGTTTCTGAGTTTCCCACATTAAAGATATTTTTACCCTCTGGCTACTCATCTCTCTGTCTAGAATTTTCTAATGAAAGTCACCTTACTCAAGCAGCAAAAACCTTGGCTTAAGCTTAGAGAGACAGTGGACATGTCTTTAGGAGGAAGTAGATTCTCTGATCACTTGCAGTGTGGGTTCAGCTCAATGGACATCCAGGCTCCTTGGATTTTTGAAGTTTTAGTTAAGCGTATTTGACCAGCATCATGACTACAACAGTCCTCTTGCCTTCGTAGTTTTGTGCTGAATGTCACAGGGTACCATCCAAACAAGAACAGCGTTTCTCGCAGCAGTACTAAAGTACTAAGGCTCAGCACAAACTACTGGTGGAGATGACCATAACAGTTAGTGATGACTCTTGATCTTTTCCACAATTATTGTTCCCCTAAAAGTTCATCCATCCGACACATTCTTTCTAAGTACTTTGGATCTTCCCCTTATGTCTAACATGTTGCCTGAAGCCTTAATTAATTTGTGTATAATTATTACTCTGTGGGCTTCTTCACCTCTGCTCAGCCTTCCTCCTTTTGTCCTTCGTGTCATTCAGGAATGAGAAATGCAGTTTTAATTTCCTCTGCCTAAAAATTCTGCAGCAGCATACTGATTATTTACAAATCCTGTGCTCCTTTTAACGCTCCAGCCTTAACTGCCTGCCATGCCACCTAGCAATATCATTGACCCCTGCTACTTCCCTTGTTATTTCAAGATGTGGGAAAATTCAGGTCTCTTTATTTCTTCATGCCGTCGTGTTCTCATATCTGTCTGAAATGTCCCTCTAGTCTTCCAAATTTTAAATTTGTTTTTACCATATCCAATCCCAGAAACCATCATTTCTGCCTCTTTCCTTCTGTACCATGGGGTGATGTAGTTGCTTTCCCTTTCATACCTTCTTATCCTTAGTAAAGATAGTAAAGCTTTTAGTGCAAAATATCACTGTTACTACCATTATCATCATCTCATTTATTAATACTACATAGCTAGGTTAATCCTACTGGATGACTAATCTTGGCAGCCTCGGGGGAGCCAATGGAAAAAGAATTAAAGGGAAACACATTAAGTAATTACCAACCATATTTGATCTTCAGACATTCAACTGTATAGGAAGCAGACACATTGGAACCTGGCATTTCTCTCCTTGATCTTTGCTGTATACTCACTCTTTTAGATGCATCAGGGTCTTACAATGAATGGGTTTTCAATTGTTGTTGTGAACTTGCAACTTAAGATAGCACTCATTTGTTGTCTTATAGTAGAGTACTGAAACCTTTGAACTAGTCTTACTAGACTGAGATTGAAATCTCATTGTGGTGGGCTGTGATGTGTCTGTTTCACCATTTTGGAGAAATCTTTCACAAAATCAATGTTTCTCCAGTATTGGACTAAGGGTTCATCCAAGCTTGTAGATCACTTCCTGGAAATGCATTCTCTCTGCTCCTTTCTCATGCCTCCTGTTGGCCACAACCCTTTCAGGACTCAAGCGATTACATGGGCTGTATCCAGATATACCATTTGGCTAAGTCTCTCTTGCCACATGAGGGCCCGTGCATACTCACAGGTGCACAGGATAATGCCATGCCCATTTTAAGAAGGAATTTTCCTGCTAAATTGTTTCTGCCTAGCTGAAAGAGGAAGAGTCCCAATACAGGATGCACATCTATTGATTCTGGGAGTCATGCATCCTGCTGAGATGACACCTTAGCCCTTTTCATATTTAGGGTCTTCTGTTGTCTGTTATCTTAAAGGGAAACATCACCTATTATTAAATGTGAACATCTAGGGCCAAGGATGCCCCATTCGCCTATATTCCCTAACTTGACTTCAGCCTTCATTTCCCTCCCCAGTCCAAATCATGTTTTACCTTATGGACATGGATGTGCTTTGCAATGAGACATCATCCAGCCGGAAATCTCCGGCTCTTAGCATCTTTATAACAGCCTTCTCATTTCTTTTCCCCATATCATCAATTCCACACTCAACTAGAGATCATTGTCAACCTTTATTTCATTCAATCACAAGCTCTTTCCTTGGCCAAACTTCCTACTTCCAATCATTGAATTTTTCTGTCAATTAGTAATCTCAAAGTGACTCTGTTCTAAACTGTATGACTAAATACAACCTGTCAACCCCCTTACTATAAACTCTTCCTACTTCCTACCCAATTTACATTAAAGGTCTGCTAACAATGTCTTGGTCAAATGTAACTATCTTTTATCCAGGAGTATCTTAATTCCCTTTCACATCTGGTGACTTCTCCTCTAGAACCTCATGAATTTTGACTCATCTGGTTTCAACACAATTTTGAACAACTTGTTGCTTTCTTTTTTATTGTTGTTGTTAGGAGTTTTTGTTTTGTTTTTTACTCTTTGTTTTACAGTATGATTCTTCACAATTAACTTTCAGTATTTTCCCTTCTATGAAATTCTGATAGTGATCTTCACCAAAATGGATGCCTTCACAAGAAAACCACGAACACCTACTGCCTTCCTAAATAACCACCTAATCCATGTGAGCTAGTGAAATTTGATAACTTCCCTCATAATGTGTGCTTCCGTATTGCTGCTGCCCTCTGTTGCCCCTGCAAACCTGCTGATCTGATGCCTGAATATGCTCAAGAGACTTTAGTGCTCAGCAATAAAATTACTGAAGGTGGGGTGAGTTGTTGGGCTTCTAGACATGAGTCCATTCAGGCAGACTTCATCCTAATAATTTTATTTCAGCAGTTTCTATCTCTAGTCTACTGGACGTCTACATGCTGGTTTCACTCTATCCAGGTTAGGCAGGAATCTATAACATAGTATTTTGAATACAAAACAAAACATCTTCTCTAAGTAGTGAAGGAAAAATAAACATAAATATAAAAGTTTGTTCATTGACGTAAATGAGTGTTAGGACATAGTTCTGCAAGTGAGCACATGGATTTCTTTTTCCTGGCCAGGAACATACAACAGTCTTGAAACAAATCAATGCTAATAGAATAGCATGGTGTTCTTACCTCCTTTGGGGTACATGAATCATTGCAATCAATTGGATTTGCATTCATAAAAACCACAGTGCACAACAAAAGTTAACACTGGGAAAAATTAAAAGCCACACATAAAGGAAATAAATTTCAGTATATTATTTAAATTGCTATGCTAGAGTAGAAAAATAAAAGAGCGAGTAAAAGTTATGTCTTAAAAATCAGTTTTCACTGACCCTTAGAAATGATTATTTCTTTTCTAGATTTCACCTTTATTGCATAAACCAATTCTACATTTTGCTGATTTCACAATATATATTTATAGGTTCTTGTAAATATGAATTTAATTCAATGTTTTGCAATATTTTTATTTTTTATTGCCAATTTGTCTTCTAGTTATCAACAGAAAAGTCACAACAGTTTCTCTATCTAGTACTGAGGCAGTAAGATTCTGCACCAACTCATACATCTTAAAAGAAACCAAAACATGTTTCTCCTCCTTTTCTCTTCTGTATTAGAGACATCACACTTACAACTCCAAAAAGCCCTGGTGAGTTTACTCACAGCGCTGTAACCAGCAAAGGCCACAACAGAGCTTTAGTCTGCATCCTGCCCTAATAATGTGTCGTTGCTGCTGTAATTACTGCATTTACTCTTCATTGAAGAATCTAGCTGGATTCTGAACATATTCCTGCTGGAAGACTCTAGTTGGTTCTAGCTTTGGTGAATCTAGTAAGCTCCCTGTTTTGACTCCTGCTATTCCTGTTGGATATTTGTGTGTGCTTCACAGTTAATTAATGTCTAACAAATTCTGCAATAAACCTGCCACTGTAAATGTAGGGTTTTACTATTACAGTTGAATACTACTTTGACAAAGCACTAACCACAAATATTCATTGTAATAAATGAACTAACAGATACAGAATTAACACTCTTAGAGAGCTAAAACAAACTTCCCTCAATAGCTTTGAACAGATAAAACTTTAAGTGAAAAATGAAATTGTCCTATAGCCCAGTCAGGTAGAGTTGAATAAAGCATTGAGACTAACAAAAGTAATAGAATCAGGTTTAACCAAAGGAGTATAGAGAGTTGTTTCCGAGAAGATTCAAGTATTATAAGCTATTCTGTTAAAGTAGTTCATCTTACAGAGACAATAATACATACATAACCTCTGAGAATTTTCTTATCGCACTGAAAGTGCATTGATAACTTCCCTCATAATGTGTGCTTCTGTATTGCTGCTGCCCTCTGTTGCCCCTGAAAACCTGCAGGCCCGCTCCTCTGCATCTGCTCTGCTGCTATGGCTCCACCTCTACCAAGCTGCAGTCCTATTTGCTAGCCAAGGAGCAGCATCTTTAGCAGTTTGGGAATACATATCTTTAAATAATACAGTCAAATTACTAGATAATAGAAACCTTGGAAATTTTAATGTAGACTCGGAACAGTATCTGTATTGATCATTTTAACCAATAAAATTTACATAATTAAAAAATTTTAACGTGCCATTTTCAAAAGTGTGAGAATGACTAACATAACTAGACTGAACTAATGTTATTAAGAAATAAAATAAATCTTGAAACATCTTTATTTTTATGAAAGCGTTTTTGGAAACAATTGAATTTTGAATTTTAAGGTTTTTTTGTTTGAATTATATTTTCCATGAATCTACTTAAACTGCATTATCTGGGGAAACCAGGATAGAAACAAAATTTCCACAAAATAAATCTAGCTAATAACTGATCTATGTGTCCCTAGACAAAAATACTTCTTATATTTTAAGTGGTTTGGTAAACTGGGAAGAAGAGTATTTGGGGATGTGTGAGAATCATGAAAATAAACTTGACGGAACACAGCCTCTGACACTCTTCCGCAGGTCACCCATGGCAGCTTTCAGGCCGTGGGAAGACCTGAGCAGTTGCCACAGGGGTACTGCTGCCTGCATAGCCTGAAACAGCCCCTGCTTGTTCCCTCAAACACTTAGTTATTCATCCACAAAACCACACTCTTGTATAATTCACAGTTTAATTCTATGCCTTTGACTTGATCAAATTCAGGACATCTTTATTTAAAGATATCAAATGTCTACATGAGTTAATTATG
This sequence comes from Ondatra zibethicus, assembly GCA_004026605.1. Lineage (NCBI taxonomy): Eukaryota > Metazoa > Chordata > Mammalia > Rodentia > Cricetidae > Ondatra > Ondatra zibethicus. The sequence continues at coordinate 10,404 of PVIU01018058.1, forward strand.
AAACACATAACCAAGGGAAGGGAAGAAACAATGCAGCTGCATGTAATAGAGGTCCTACAGGATTACCTGGTCTCATCATCTCCTGCAGGATTACCTGGTCTCATCATCTCCTGCAGGATTACCTGGTCTCATCATCTCCTGCAGGATTACCTGGTCTCATCTCCTGCAGGAATACCTGGTCTCATCATCTCCTGCAGGATTACCTGGTCTCATCTCCTGCAGGATTACCTAGTCTCATCATCTCCTGCAAGATTACCTGGTCTCATCTCCTGCAGGAATACCTGGTCTCATCATCTCCTGCAGGATTACCTGGTCTCATCTCCGCTCTGTTTCTTAGTCTTCCCCTGAAAGGCTCAGGAGCCCCCGGTGGACCTTCTGCTCCCTTCACCAGCACAAAAGGACAAAAGGACAATTATTTGGAAATATTCTAAAAAGTTTGGAGAATAACATTCAAGACATGGACAACAAAAATGAAACCTCATAATTATATCACGTGTTCTACTTTGAGTCCAAAAATTATTAATTGTCAAATTTAGACTTTTTAAATAGACCCAGCTTTTCTCAGCTCTCTGCGGCATGATTTGTCCTGTAGTATGCAGTGTCTCAGATGTCGAGAGTTAACAGGACCTGGGTAGGGCCTGTTTCACCATGGAGGTGTGAGCATGCCCTCCTACTAATAGCATGCTTATGTAGAGATGCATGTGACCTACAAGAAGGGGAAACAATTATCCAAAGATTAGGATCTGAACATGAATTTGAGAATTCATGAATTTTTTCCACAAATCTTTTCTACATCTTTGAATTATTAAATATGATTTTGTGTTATATACCTCTATTTCTATCTTATGTAGATTTTTTTTTTACCATGAAGACTCACAGAGAAAGGGAATAATCTAATTCCCCTGTTCTAAAAGCAATTATTTAACTGGAATAATTACTTCAAATTCCAAACCATCTTGGGGGTTTCCAAGGAAGAAAAATCTTAGAATGGGGATTATAGCCAATGATCAGATGGGCAATGTCCACTTTCACCAGTAGGACAATCCTTCAGCATGAGCAAACGGCACAGTTAGTTGTCAATCATTTGGCCATTACCTCTGTAGGAGTGCTATTGGAGCAGTAGGTAGCATTTCCCCCCAAGTTGCTGCAAAGAAAACTTGGTGAATATTAACTAACTTCTCAAGGATAATACAAGTGGCTAATGCAGCCTTGTTTTAGAGGCGGACATCATGGCTCTGGACTTAGACCACTGGGGACAAATCCTCAAGAAAACAGCACCAATCTCAAGAAAAATTACCTATAGTTTCTCTAGGAATTAGAAGAATTTAAACTCCAATTTAAACTGTGTTTATTTAATGGATTTGATTTATCAAAATTAAAATCTAAACTCATTTTTTGGACTGTCCTTTCCTGTATTAAATGAAGAATGTGATGAAAAATGCATTAGTAGTTTACATGTCTGTGCTCTTCACAGTGTGCATGTGTAGTTCTGAGCAGCCAGCTACAGTAAAGAAACTCAACACATTCAGCTTTTTTTAAAAATCCTTAATCAAAAAGCATAGGAATATAGATAAACACAATGTTTAGAAGGGAATATTCTTCTATGGTCATTTTTGTTAAGTTTTAAGATATATTTTCTCTCAGTGGCTTGGTGTATGTGTCTATTTTTAATTAGACATAAATAATGGGGAAATTATGCTCAATCAGTGTTCACTGTCTGTTACAAAACCATTTCTTATTTTGCTTTCTCAGGATTTGTATTCTTTGTGTAAAACTTAGGTGTGTATTATCATCATTTCCAGATTCCCTGTAAGTGACAAACCATCTGACTGTGTGCTAGGAAATGCTCATGTCCTTCTGCCCAGGTCTCCACACATTCTGATTTGATTATTTCATATTGGAAATTGGAAATGCACTAAATTTACACAGAGGGTTTAATTGAGTGTGTGTGTATGAGAGAGAAAGAGACAGAGACAGTGAGATACAGAGACAGAGAGAGACAGAGACAGAGAGAGACACAGACAGAGAGAGACACAGACAGAGAGAAACACAGACAGATGGAGGGACAGACAGAGACACAGACAGAAACAGAGAGACAGACAGGGAGAGATACAGAAAGAAAGCTAGAGAGACAGAGATAGAAAGACTCACACACACACACACACAGAGAGAGAGAGAGAGAGAGAGAGAGAGAGAGAGAGAGACAGACAGAGAGAGACACAGACAGATGGAGGGACAGACAGAGACACAGACAGAAACAGAGAGACAGACAGGGAGAGATACAGAAAGAAAGCTAGAGAGACAGAGATAGAAAGACTCACACACACACACAGAGAGAGAGAGAGAGAGAGCTGGTGCTGTGGATTCTATTGATTTACTCAGAGAATCACCGCACTGCCCTTCAGGACGTCTGAATTGGAAGGATGCACTGCACTGGATCTCATCAGAGTGGAAGAAGCCTTTTGGTTCAGAAAATTACAGTTTGTATTGGGATTTCATATGTTTTTTGCTTTTTATTCAACTTCTATGCTTAAATTTTGATGAAAAGCCGGTAAAAGCAAAGGATCAGATATCTCCATATGTGATATATTATAGCAAATAAATGCTCAGTCTGCCACCAAATTGTGGCTTCTTATACACAAGGTCCTTGGGAGAGTGTGCTTCAGAGGTATGAAGCAGTGCCCACACTTCTTCCAGAAAACGCTGGTCCGCCATGCTTTCCTCGGGTCCCAGGCTCTTCATTGTTTTCAGCTTGGGTAGTTTCTCACTTTTGTAAACCTTGGGGCTACCCTGAATATTGGGGGATAAGACCCAAGAATAACTAAGCTCACACAGGTTATTGCCTTTGCATGGGATGTCTTGATCTCCCCCCTTAGGAGGAACACACACATATGTAGCCAGTGTCTTCACACTTCTCTTCTGCTGCTGATGTGGAAACAGCTGCCTTGGGTCCTGTAAAAATTGCTCTTGAGAGAATGTGAGTAAGAATAAAGAAAAATGTGATAAGTCAAAGTTTCAGGACAGCCTAGTGACATCTCATAATGTCACCTCTTCTCCAGTATATTTTCTCTGTAAGATTGAATAATTTAAGATTGTTTGTGATTACAGATGAATTTTGAACAAGTTAAACCACTTTTAATGCTGGCAAGCCTCTGTCAATTATATTGGAATATTAGATCCTAAAATCCCTTCACAGACTATTAATCTTACTCTTTTATATTACTTGCGCATACCCTCCAAACAGGTCAGGGTTAGTGCCTGGGCCAAGAGAGGACAGGATTGCAATTATATGAAACTCTTAACCATTTTGTGAGTCTACAGCATTAAGCCAAATGATGCTATCAGAGCATATGTTTCGCAAAGTTACATTTTCTGACAATGAGCCAGACACTGTTGAAAGGTTGAACAAAGAGTCTGAGTGATACAAAATAGTTTAGAGAAGACAGTGGAAGACAGCAGCGGCAGAATGAAATGATCAGCACTATGGTGCAACTGCAGGGAGCTTTGGGCTTAACACCTCACTAAGCCCTTGGTTTCAAGGGATCATGGTTCATGTACATGGTACATGCAAAGATCTCCACAAGTTTTGTGAGGAGTAATGATGTGTGAGGCCAAAAGTGAGCAGGTCAAAGAGAGGCACTGTGTGTAGTTCATTGTGTAGTAGTTCATACTAGGACCAGGGAAACTACCATTGGGCTTTCAGGAATGCTAGGCACTGATCATTCAGATCTGTAGTATTTCCAAATGATTTTGATAGCATCCAAGAAAGAGAGCCTAGTATAAGATCGAGCAGAGGCTTTGGACAATGAACAAACTGATTGTTGCTATGACTGAAAATGGTGATGAGCCTGGGTAGCTAAGTTTACAGTGGCAAAGACAGCTAGATGGTCCATTTCTATCCATGTGTGTTCACAGGAAGGAACTTCAGTCCCGTAAATATTCAGTCATTGTCCTTTGATATATGTTATTTGGTATACAGTACATATTCATAATATTCAGTAAGAAGAGGTTTATTGCATTTTTCCCAGTTAAGCTTTCTGCTTCTAGATGTCTGCTTGTTTAGTGGAGGGGTTGGTGGCTGCCTCCGATGAGGAGGGTCTCTTTCTGTCAGTGCTGTTGTGTAGAGGCAGGATGTAGCAGGTGGTAGGGAGGCATGCCTGCGAGCCAGGAGTGATCGAGGGCCTCTTAAAACAATGAAGAGACTGCTGAAAGCTGGGGACAGCCTGTCTTCTATTTTAAAGTCTCAAATGAGACTCTGTGTCAGTCTCAGGCAAATTCCTTGAAATCCTGTCAGATATTTCAGGGAACTGTGAGGAGATCTTTTATTACGGCCTTTCAGATCCTCCATGCTCTCTAGAAGTGGGCTTTAAACTGCTTGTAGCCTTTTTTCTCACAGCACAAACTCAGAAAACTAAGAACATTTTTTTTTATTTCTAAGTAGGTATAAAGATTATTTTTGAAGTATAGAAGTAGAGATTTACTTTTCTGAGACATTTTAGAGGAGTTATGTCTAACAGCGCAATTTAAACTTTTAAGAACTTTGTAATATATTAAACTTATGTGACTTCATGCTGTCAATGTTTTTTTTCAAATATAAGGCTTTCAGTTTGCCTAGGAATATCTTTAGATATCATGTCTAGTTTTCATCATTATGTAGCCTTTTAAAAATGAAAGAGAGGAGTGAGATTCTCCCTCAGTCTGTTATGTCTCCTTTCAAGCTTCTCTCTTCTCATTGGGTTCTACTCCACTGACAGTGATGAGAGGGACATTCCAACCCTGGAACACAAAGATGACTACCTCCACTGTCAAGGGTTGGGCTTCCGTCCCTCCTGTTTCCCCTTTATGACACTACCTTCCTGTTCTCTACATTCTTATTGCTGCTTTCTTTCCCAAATGGGCAATTTTCTGCTATTAACCTGCAGTTATCTGTTCCCACTTAGCTTCATGCAGACAGGCACAAATAAATGACATCGACTCCCATTGAATATTCTCTTCCTTGACATGATTGCTGAAGACGGTAGGCCCTATATCCACTCTGCCTTCTTCTTTTGGGGTACTCCACTTCTTGCTCTGCTCTGATAATATGAACACATGTTGTACGATGACTCTGCTTGGTAGCCTGTCAATGATGATGAAGAAATTCTGCAGAAACTATCTGCCCACACAGGATCACATTCAGCTCTTTTGTGGTAGGTCAGTGACATGCTTACTATGGCATTTGCTATGGAGTGGGTGTGGAATTGGAGATGCTATGCTGATCCTCACAGAGACAAGACAATGCTGCTTTGCTTTCTAAGTCCCACAGTGACCCAGGTACTGCTGGTGCAGCTGTCTTCCTGAGGGGAGGACCCACTCAGAACTTTGGAGTTTCATGTAGTTTGGAGACACTGTGAACCCCTGAGCACTCTGTGTTATTCAGTGAGATTGAACTCTGCCCTGATGATACATTTGTAGACAAGAGGAACATGTGGTCCTGATGTTGCTCATTCCTGTCCTGGCATTATCCTAAATCTATATAAGAGAAGATGACAAGACTCCATGTGACCCTGTCCTGGGTTTACAAGGGCCATGTGAACTCTAGCAGTGTGTTACATTACCAATTCTGACAGTGTTGATGGATTTGATAAGAAATCCATTGCTAGGAGTAATTCAGGCCAGCACAGAAATGTTTGGCAGCAGCAAAACAGCTGTGCCTGCAGTGGCACTTTATCATGCTTCCTGTACTGGGACATGAAACTGGAAAGGGAGTCTCAGACATAGCCTTTCCTTGAAGGGAAACTGATGCCAATGCCGTGGGCATGGTGTTATAGACTCTGTAGGATTTTGATAACTTTTATCCCCAAAGAAAATCTTCTTCATTTGCTGATGGATTGTCCATGTAATTTAATCATGGGGATTGTTTCCTTGAAGTCTACCCAGGAAATTAAGCTTTGCTCTGTAAATAGAGTATAGAATGAAAATCTTCATAGTGTGAGAGCAGGCACAAGGGCCCTCAGTTCCTTTACTGCTGCCTTCTAACTAAGGAAGGTGAAGCGCCCTAACCAGCTAAGGCTCATTATTTCCAACAGAAACAAATTATAACTAGCTCACACCCCAGTACAAATCATTTTAACAGAATAAGATACTGAAACGGAGAGAGTTTAGGTAATGTGTTTAAAATCACAATCATGCAGCTTGCTTAGCAGAGAGTCTTAACCTGAATCCATCACCGCCTAACTCCAAAATTTATGTGCTCTTTGTAACAGACCACATTGTTCTTCTAAACTAATGTTTAGGCTGTGTGTTCGCTGCTCTACCCAGCACACCCACTGAGTTTCATGTTCTACTAAAGTCTGATCTCTGGTGGAATGTTTAGTGTTCCCTTTTCCCACAGTATTTAAAAATAATATTTAATTTGTTTTACACTGTATGTGTCAGGGATGGGGAGAGGGTGGGTGCTCTTGTCTCAGGGTGGGACCGCAAGTCTTCAGATTCGTTGGCACGCGTTTTTGCTTGCTGAACTATATCCCAGCCTCACAATTCAGTCTTCAGTCAGGATGAAGCTATCATTTCCAATAGTTTAAATAAGAGTAAAAAGATGGAGAGAGGGCATTTTCAGTGTCACTAGTCTAGAGACAGTTAGCTGCCATTATATCTATCTCAATGAACTTCAAGCACATCTCTGCTGCTTTAGATTCATTAAGGATCTGATAAAGTGCTTTATTATACATTAATAGTTGATAAGCTTCCATCTCTTATGTTACCAACTTTATAACTGACTATAGCGATATAAGGGATATATCACCTGTCTCTCCTTAAAATTCAGATCATCTTACAGCTGCATGCACCCAACTAACATACCTTTTTCATTATTTCTATCACAGGGCGAAAAGTATGTGGTTTTTAAGGCCATTTCAAACTTCCCCTCTTTGAGAATGTTGTATTTCTTTCCTGTTCTTCTTTATTAAATATTAACAATGTCCACCCTGCTAAGGCTGCCTTTGATAATTAATAACTGCCTGAAAAGGTCTTTGAAAGCTTCAAATACTAAGAAAATTGTAAACCTTCCTCTCCTGCAGCTCCTGGCATTTCTCCCCTAGAAAGAATTGTAGGTCTTGCCTATCTTCTGAGTGTAGACATCATTAAAACCTGTAAAAGTAGAACTGGTGCATGAAATAGTTACATGTTATTGCCTCTGGTCAACCTTGGCAGTCAGGAATGATGTGAAACTCAAGAAGTCCAGAGTTCTGTTTCATTAAAAAGAAATGCCACCAAGAGCCCTCTGTTCATTCCTTTGTGAGAGGATATATTAGCGTAGGAGTCACTGGCCAGTAATGCCCTGTTGCCGAGACTGGAATGTTATGGCAATTGATCCATTCTTACTCTGAGGCATGTCTTAAAATTTCTGCAACACCTTTAAGTTTATTCATGATATCTGCAGGGTCCAGAGTTTATAGATAATTTCTTTAGAGTCAATGACACACACAGACTTTCCCATCTCTCCATCTTTCAAACTTCAAGTTGACTGGTATTCTCTGTCCTCCATCCAGAGAAATCAGAGTGGTACTGAAGCCAAGCAGTGTCCTAGAGAATGTGTAAGTTAGCATCATGTTAATTTTCTCTTTGCCCTTTGGCCTTTCAACCTACCAGAGATCAAAGACAATGCAGGAATTCTCTAGAAAATATTGACAGATGTATTTTAGTCAAAACTATATAGATGAGTATATGGATAGGAATCATATATATGTAGTAAGATATGAAAATGTTTAAATTTTGATGCTAAAGTTGGTTTGATTGCAATTGGAATATTTTGCTTATTTATTGATGTCTGATTTAGAACTCTAGATTAGAGTATTAACTTACCTTCCCATCCATCATCTTTGGTGATGGAGCATAAAAATAGTGCTTTGAAAATAACTTGTATAATAGACTTAAAGAGCAACACAGAATTTTTGTCTCTATAAGTCTCATAGATTTACTTTTAGTAAATCATATTAAAGAATAAATTAACAATAGGAAAATCCATAGAGCAAGAGTTCTGTGTAATTTATTACACCTTTTATTTTAAACAGTCTGAATATTTAAAAGGGAACATAATGGTTTCTGCCAATCATTTCACACCCACTAATATAACACCACCTGCGTATGCTGGTTTAAAGGCTGTCTATACAATGCTGGCCCGAACACCAGGCAGAAGCAGATTACTGGCAATGTCGTTGATTCTTAGTGGGCTTGGCAAAGTCAGGGGCCATTAGTATTGATGTAATCATTGAAATTATATTTTAAAAAGGTTCTGCTTGTAAATGACCAAAAGGGAATAGAGAGAAATGAAAATGATTTGGTTTGTTGACACGGGATGATTGTACAATAATTATCTTTGTTTCATTTTGAATTCTGCTAACATAATTTTAATGCCTCCAAAGACATTTTAGTGAGGACTATTGGCAAACTGAAGGCTTGCTTCTAGGTTTATTAATTTATCTAAAGAACGAATACAACTGTAAAGACCGGCCAGCACCAAGCAGACTCAACTAAGGACCTTGAGAGTCTGTCTCTATTTTTCTTCTCTGTCACAAAGTACTTCCTTTCACCAGTGACTAGGTAGATGGGACTTCCTTCCTCATCCCCAAATATTAATATTACCTGCCTCCGTGAAATGACTAGCCGGTGTATTTTTTGTGTCAACCTGTCACAAGATCAGGTAGTCCTCAGCAAATGAGCCAAGTGGAGTCAGATTGGGAAAGAGGGGCAGTGTAGTTAGGACCAAGAAATGTCTAATATAATGATATTTGGCATGTGGAAAAGAAGAGCTGAGTAAACGTCAATTTAACCCTGCACTTGGGTAGTAAAGTAGGAGCTACAGATACTTGCTTCCTTAGTAATAAATTGTAACTATGGGCTTAAGTGACTTGTCCTGAATCATAGGACTGTCTCAAGCAGAAGTATCTAGTGTTGAGGACCTTTTTCTAAACAAAATCAATCCAAAATTATATGCGTGCGTGCGTGCGTGTGTGTGTGTGTGTGTGTGTACTGTGCCAAGTAAAGACCTCAGTTTCCTAGAGTTTCCTAAACAGTCTTTATCTATTTTATTTTATTTTATTTATTTTTTCCATTGATTTTACATCCTGGCCACAATTTCCCCTTCCTCCTCTCCTCCCACTCCCCAGTCCCTCTCCTGCCTCCGATCTACCTCTGTTTTTTGTGGTCTTTAATTAAGCAATCATCTTACTCGAGAATACTAATAGTTGCTGATAAATTGCATTGTTTCATTCTATGCTGTTCCACATTGACATTTAAAAATAGAACTTTCAAGGCAGAGCTTCCAGATACCTCCCCTCATCCTCATGTGTCACAATTAGCACACAGAAGACATTCTCGGATGGACCTCCCGTATCAAACTGTGAGGTTGCAGTGTGCTTCACGTGGGACACTGGAGTGTCCATTCCATCACTGCAGCATGCTGTCCTGTGTCTGCTTCTGGAGCGGCAGACAGAAGGTCCAGTGGGCAGAGATCTCATCCGGGAGTGATGAGGGTTGGGATCTTGATGAAATGAAGTTTCTGCTTCATCACAGATAGGGTAGGACTTCATCATGGCCTTTGTGATGCTGGATTTGTTGCATAGTGGTGAACTCTACTTTGAGTAGCACAGGGTGAGGAAGCAGACAAACACTTACAGGCGGGAAGGAAAGACACGCTGACCTAAGAGGAAGCCAGGAAACAGCCTCCATGGCCATTCTAGTAGCCACTTTATTCCAGGACTGAAATTTGAACTTTTGATGATTCTGCCAAATTATTCTGCTATAAAATGACTGTCCTTTTATTTTTATCTCATGCACGTTATAATGAAACAATAAAGTGTATTGTTCATTACTATAATTTGTAATTTGTTACCCGCAGAAGTATGTTTTCAATAGCTCTGACAAAACACCTGAGAATATCGACTTATACAGTGGAAGGATTTTTCTTTTTTCAATTTGACAGTTTTCTTATTTATCAAAAATGACCTTCTTCATCCCTAAAGTGGATATGGTAACAAATAAGGGACATTAAGAATTCAAAGAAAAACTTGTAACACATCTTTATAATTTGATAGCACTTTATAAAATTTATAATATTAATTATCCATTAACAATACAGACATTGCCTAAAATCACAATATTTACTATATTTCATACATCAGTATACATGTCTCATTAATGTAAATATATATGAAGAAATTAGAAAAAGTGTCTTTAAATTCACTGTACCTTTAAAAGAAATAACTTTTTTTATAATCTTCACATATAATATTTAAAAAGAAACCCTGAAACAATGAAATTGAGATTTTTTTAAAGTAACCATTTAACATATTACACATGCAGTGCTTTTATAGTTAACATTGTTTTCTCTAATTTTGCAAAACCTATGTGTGTCTCAATTATTAAGTGATGAAAATAAGTAAGTAGCCAAAATGAGAAATGAATCAATATTAATCTTGCACAGAATAGACTCTAAACAATGGCGAAACCTCATGAGGATGTAAGAACACTCCTTAGATAAGATAATTATCCAGAAAGACTGGCAAAGGCATCTAAGGTCTCAAAATATTAATTTCCTCTTTTTCTCCTTCAACATATGTAAATATTAGCAAGCCCGCTGAAAGACTGAATGAGAGATTAGCTCAAAGCTGTCAAGGCGAGTATCAAAACGGCACCTTCTAGGGCTTGTAGGCAAACCAAGTGCTTAGTGAAGACAGGCTAATTTATCACAGTGCAGTTGCGATGGCAACAGGGCTCTGGGTGTCACGTGACTCAAAGCAGTTTCTGTAGACTGGCTCTAACTGACTGTCAGTTCAGCAAAGGTTGCACTGTTTCCCATGAAGAGGAAGAAGGAGCATTGATACTTGTTGAAAAGACATAATAATAATAGTGTATCTCAAGCTATGAAAGCAGCCCTTTGTCTCCTTGACGTTTGTTCCTATTCTGGCTAAAGAGATCCCTCCATTTCTCTGCTACATAAAGGCCCCTTATTTACTCACAGATTAAATATGTGCTCCTCTGTTTATTGAGGATCTCATCTTTCCTGATTAAAAAGCAAACCAATATTCAAATCTTTTTTCATCGTCATAATATTTTATTTACAAAGTACTATGTTTTGTACAGCTCTTTTTCCTGCTATTTTCCCTAAGAGCACAGGAGATCTAGTAGCATGCAACTAAATTTTTGCAAATGTAGTAAATTGGAGGGTGACAATGCTCCCTCTGATCAAGTTATCTTTAGGGAAGTTAGGTAGTAGTTGAACCCATACTTTTTCTCGCTGTCTCTTTTCACTATTGTTTTCATTAATGGGTAAGAAACAAGGGCCATAGAGGTAGTCATGTCTTAGATCAACAATTCCACACTGGAGATTTTATCATGGAGGGTTTTCACTAAAGAAAATCATTCTGTAATATATGAAAGAATGAACTGTGGAGTCAGATGTATAAATTTCACATTCTACCTCTGCCACTTGGCTTGCTGAGTGCCCTTAGGGATGTGTTTATACATCTGTGGATTTCTAATGTCCACATTTATAAAAAAAAACCTGAGAAAATATGTCTTGTGTGTGAATTGAACCTTTATAAATCACATGTGCTGAGTTCTGGCACATAGATCTCATGTATCCTGCAATGTTCTTACTGCGTGCTACTTCTTAGAACAGTGTCATCTCTAACTAAATGCTTTGGAATTCATGTGTACACCAAACTAGAAATAGGAGCTGGTAAACTTATAGTAAAAAATGAAATGTACTTACAGAATTCACTATTGTGCAACCATTTAAAATTCTGCTTCAGAATATGACTATGAATACCGATAATTCTGTGACATAAAAACTAAAGTGTCTGACAAATACCATAAGTAGAGTTGCAGACTTTGACACAGTTATTACATAAAATGTTCATAGATTAAGAAGGTACAATTAGAAAAAAAGATAAAAGAAAATAAATAATATAATTCCATAGTGTTATGCTAAAATATAATATCTCTTTAATAAATTCTGTGGTCTTTACCACTAAAAAAAACATAATAAAAGAAAAGATCTGGTGGTTAATTGGTAAGAGCCTCATGTTTGATGTCTTAGATCACCAACAACAAGCTATTAATATTAAGAAACCCTTTAAAAGCCTATTTTGTCTTTCTCAAGGGCACCAATTCCAGGTCTGGAGATATAACTCAGTTGATAAAGTGCCTGAGTGGTCACTGATTCATTTCCTGGTACCACAAAAACCAAGTTTCATATGTCATGCTTGTGATTCCCATATGTGAAAAGTGGAGGCAAGAGGATGGGACGTTCAAGGTCATTTTTAGCTCTTAGTGAGATAAAGTCGAATCTAGAAGACATTACCCAAAAGAAAGAAAGAGAGAGAGGGAGAGAGAGAGAGAGAGAAAGAGAGAAGGAGAGTAAGAAATAAAATAATAGGTATTTATCAAAAGTGATTGAGAGCACAGACTAAGTTAAACTGGAGTGTAGCTTAACTGAGAATTTTGTGCATTCTTTCTGTGCCCTGTGAGCAATGCTGTGCATAACAGAAGGGATGTACAAAGAGTGACTAGGTACAGAAGACAGCCAGTGTATGCACCAAAGAAAGTAAGCAGAGAAAAACCACAAAAGTGAAAGTGATGTCCAGTTGATCAAAAGGTATGGCTTACACTGTGAATTCATTTTATTTGAATTTTGGGTTTCTGACATATTCAAAGAGTATCTACATTTGTAGTATAATATTTTTAGTGTGGCAAACACTCATTATAAGCTGGAACTAATGACCACAGGAACTAAAAAATGCTATTTTCCTCTTGAGTCCTTTTAAGTGGCAGATAACTGAGTGCCAAATTTAGTGCTGATCTCCTGGAAGGAGTGAATAATGCATATATGAAGGCAGCTCAGTAGGTCTCCAGTGATGGCTGATACACAAAATTGTAGACAGAAGATTTTGTCCTGCCCAGTTCCACAGTCATTCATTCTCAAAGAATCACACAGAGGCTTATATGAGTTACAAACTGTTTGGCCTATTAGCTCAGGCTTATTGCTAACTAACTCTTACAACTTAAATTAACCCACAGTTCTTATCTATGTTTAGCCAAGTGGCTTGGTACCTTTTGTCAGTGAGGCATTCTCATCTTGCTTCCTCTGTGTCTGGATGACGACTGTGTTTCTGCTTTTCCTCTTCCCAGAATTCTTTGAGTCTGGTTGCTCCACCTATACTTCCTGCCTGGCTAAATAAGCATTTTATTAAACCAATATGAATGACAAATCTTTACAGTATACAAAAGCATTATCACACAGCACAAATTACCAGCCAGATGGGTGAGTGTCCATGTATGTGGCCTAGCTATAATAGCTATTTTAGTCGTAGACAAATGCTTCAAGGAATAATTTCTGAATCCCAGGGAATCCTCCATTTCTGTACAACTTCAGGATTTCCTTTGCCTTTTCTTGAAAGAATTTAGGCTGTGCTGAAACAATTCTTCATATTCCACAAATACTTTTGTTTTCTACTAGGTACAGGATGGAAAATTTGTAGGAAGTATGTCTGAGTGTTTATATAAATGGTGACTGTGCTATATAAAAGGGAGAGCACAGAGGTGCAAAGATCGATAGTGAGAGACTACAGCAGCATGAGTCAATACCCTTGAAACCACCATGTTGACTGTCATGATTTGAGTGTGCTCGTATCAGCCCTACTCCCCACTCACTAACGCTAGGTCAGTTCTGAGGAGTGCTCTTTCCTGAGCAAAGAATTGCTTCCATTGTGTTTGTTTTGTCCTGAAGCTAAAAGTGCTGTGCTGGGTGGTGATATTGATCATATGATGAGCCAGCTTTAGAATAGTATGAATGACATAAAATCATGGTGATTTTTATATTTCTTAAGGTTCATTTTATGTATTCGGTTGTTTCATCTGCATGTAAATATTTACTACATGCATGTTGTGCTCACACAGTTCAGAAAAAGGATCCTCTGGAACTAGAGTTAAAGATTGTTGTTACAGTCTAGTGAATGATGGAAATCAAATCCTGTTCCTCTGGAAATGTGTGGAGCTTTCCCTCCAATCTTTGCATAACCTACATTCAACTGATAATAGCTATTGTTCTCTCTCTCTTTCTCTCTCTCTCCATTTCTCTCTCTCTCATAGACACACACAAACACACACATACATGTAGATGGAAGGCTTTTTTCTGTCTCACTGTGTCCCACTGGATGAGATTTTCTCCACCCTTTGGGCCTGGTTTACTAGTTCCTGCAGTGGCTTATGAAATAACCATTCTGAGGCTTATTACTAATTACACTTGTTTGGCGAATGTCTTAGGCTTCTTACTGGCTAGTTCTAACTACTAAATTATTTCTATTTAGTATGAGCCTGTGGCTTATACTATTTCTATGAGCCTGTGGCTTAACAATGTAGCAACTACATCGTGTCTCCTTGACTCTGCCTACTATCTCTCTGTGTATCTTTAGATTTCCTGCCTAGCTTTACTCTGCTAAGTCATTGGTCAAAACAGCTTTATTCATCAATCAATAAAAGCAACAAATATACAGAAGAACATTCCACATCCACATCAAACACAGACACAGACACACACACACACACACACACACACACACACACACACACTAAATCCATTTAGTTTGAATCTTACCTACTAGAATAGCTGGTTTGGGTACCATCTTAACAAGGTCAGGATCACAGATGCAAATTTCATGAGGCATCACTAACCTGATACCATTGCATAATTACAGATTTTACAGATTGCATTTCTAACCCCAGGCTGGTAATTCTTATCTGTCTTTTCATCTCATGATATGTTTTGTAAGAAAGAGTCTGTGAGTAAATCAATAGAAATAGATTCCTATTGAAAAAAAAAACTCAAATTTCATGGCTTACATTTCATGAGAAACTCGCATCTTTGCATATGGAAGACATAATCAATTCATTAATTTTCTGAATTAACTGTCTACAGGAATGTCAGGGAAAACAAATCTACAACAGAAATATTGTTTACACTTGCTAGATCTGTGGAGTTATGTCTGTATCAGCAGGCAGGAAATTTATTACTCTTGAATATCATGTAACCGAAATTTTCAACATTTTTTAAGAGCATTCAAGGAAGAAGGCAGATTCTATCCTCCTTCTAGCAAATTATGGAACTCTGGAGTTAATTTCATGGCTGTTGATATTAACTATTAAATGTAATCAAGGGAAGAAGTTTGATTTCTTAATTTTGCCACATGGATAACTGTGTGAACTGATTTTGCCGGGAATAATAGAGTGACCTTCAAGTTTCAAGGCTCAGGCTTGGCAGCCCTTCTTACCATCTGCTACTCCTCTGGCCATGTTTTCACAGACCTTTTCTTTCTTCCAAGACCACAGAACTTATGTTCTACCCCTTGTTAGGCTCTATAGCTTGCAGGGCCACAAAATTCTACTGCCAGGTTAGTGTTCAGGTTTGAAGCATGTTCCAGACTTTTCCATCTTTCTCATATTTCTTCTCGTAAATTTCAATCTCTCCTTCCACCGAGCCAATGTTGTGAGAGCATATGGCAGGTTCTGGATAGTGGTGATTAGCATGAGGCTCCAGACAAGAGATCATGAGTGTGCTTGCATTTTTGGCTCTCAGAATTTCTGTCTCTAAGCTCTCATAATGACTTGCATTTTCATTTAGGTTTCCTGTGAGAGTAATATCTGAGAAGTGCATCATATAAACGCTGCAGTGTCACTGTGTAGCACACAGTGAAAGTCGGCTACTGGCTTTTATTTCTCTCATAAGGTTCTGAGAAGTTTATAGTTGCTTACCTTCAGCCACCCACTATTGCTGTGGTTAATGAGTGGTCTCCAATGTAGTGTAGAGATTAAAACACAGATTATATTCCTGTGGTTATTGTCTTTGAGACAGGGTGATATGTACCTAAGCTACCTGTCACATGCTACATTGCAAAAGATAACACTGAACTTCTGAACTATCTCAAGTTCCTGAGACAAGAATAAGTCTTACTTCCAGAGATATGTAGTCAGAACATATAATTGCAAGAGAGTCTTATGTTAATATTTATTATAAAATAATTGGATGCACATAAAACTTCCTTAGAGATACTGTCATAATACAAAATCAATGTTGTGAAAACATCCAGTATGGTGACCAGTTGGACCTAGTTGACCCTTCCTACCCATCAATGTAGTAGTGTGAGTGCATGGCTTTTCAGTGCTATTTTTTTATTTACCATAAATCTAAGGAGACACATATGCTAGTAAAGATCACACCAAAATTTTGTGAAATGAGAAGACAAGGTTGTGTGTTCATTAGAGCACTTGAATTTGACCAGACTAGAACTTAGCAGAGTGCTCTCTTTCATCCATGAGCTCAGCTGGTCTTGTGAGACTGAGGAAACAATGCTCATGAAGAGTGTAAAAACCAATAGGAAATGCTCTGAGCATTAGAGGAAAGGACAGTTTTTGCAAGTTTTTTTCCACTATTATACCAAACTTTCAAAGATAGAGGGCCAAACAATAAACTTATTTTGTGTCAATACTGGTGTTTGGGGCTGTTTTTTTTAACTTTAATGTACACTCACAGAAATTAGTTTCTACCCCAGTAGTTAATTGAGAAAAAAGTGCTTAGAAACGGGAGGACATAAACATTGTTTAAATACTAATTCTAGCAAGAGGGCTGAATTGGTGAAAAAAAGAATGTGATAACACACATCATCTATAAAAGGTGTGACTGGGTGGGTAGAATGGCTCAGACAGTAAAGGTACTTGCTGCCACCTGAGTCTGACTCCCAGGACTCCCATGTTAGAAGAGAACCAACTCCTGGAAGTTGTCCTCTGACATGCATACCAACACCCACCCCACACCCACAAATAACTAAACACACACATACAAATCATACTCTGGTACTTAATTTAATATATGACATAGCATGTTACTTATATTTGATAGAGGAAACTATAAACAGATGATGACTAGAATTTACTCCATACTTAGCATGTGTTCTATCCAACCTATGCAGCAACCTACTGTGCTGTTATCGCCAGAAAAATAGAGAGTAAATGAATGAAACTTCAGAATGAATTAGTCATTAATTCCTAAGGCAGTGAATCAGAAGTAGGGGGAAATGTAACAGTACTTTGCATTGAGAGCACTCCTTTGATAATGAAAAAAATAATTTATCTAAGTTAGAGATGAACACTAAGCTTTTGTTATCTTCATATTTGGGCTAGGTCTTATTTAGACTTCAGGATAACAAGAGAAATAGAAGTCACAGAATAGCACAGAGGCTTGTCAATGTAATAGCCCGGAGGGCAGACACTGTCAAAACAAGAAACAACCCATTGATTTGCCTATTTTCATCTTCATATGTGAGGCTGTGTAGTGGCCATTTTATACACTGTAAGTACCATTGAAGCTCAACGAAGGAGATATCATTAAAAATAGTCTTCTATATGGGTCTCAACCCCATTCCAATGTCACAGTCTTCTATATGGGGGGTCTCAACCCCGTTCCAATGTCACTGTCCTCTATATGGGTCTCCACCCCATTCCAATGTCACAGTCCTCTGTATGGGTCTCCACCCCATTCCAATGTCACAGTCCTCTGTATGGGTCTCAACCCCATTCCAATGTCACAGTCCTCTGTATGGGTCTCCACCCCATTCCAATGTCACAGTCCTCTGTATGGGTCTCCACCCCGTTCCAATGTCACAGTCCTCTGTATGGGTCTCCACCCCGTTCCAATGTCAGAGTCTTAAATTTTCTTTCACAGCATTACTTGGGAGCCAACTCTGAAACAGAAAAGACGACTAACAGATACCGTTTATGTTCCATATTCCCATTCTTTGATAGCCAATAGCTTCCTTTCTTTACTTGTTTAATAGAAAAAAGACAAACAAGGAGAGAGGGGAGCCATGGAGGGAGTGAAGAGATGAGAGTGGGGAGGGAAGGAGAGATGATAGATAAATAGATTGAGAGAGAGATGATAGATAAATAGATTGAGAGAGATGATAGATAAATAGATTGAGAGAGATATGATAGATAAATAGATTGAGAGAGATGATAAATAGATTGAGAGAGAGATGATAAATAAATAGATTGAGAGATAGTTGATAGGTAGATTGAGAGAGAGATGATAGATAAAAAGATTGAGAGAGATGACAGATAAATAGATTGAGAGAGAGGGATGATAGATAAATAGATGAGAGAGAGGGATGATAGATAGAGGAAGAGAGAGATGATAGATAAATAGAGGGAGAAAGAGACAGAGCGTGAGCTGCTTTATGTTCTCTACTCCAGTTCTTACAGCTTTCTCACAAATATCTGAACAGGATTAAAATTGCAGAATTTGTAGTACCAAATATTGAGTTTAAGTGAGCAAGCCACACCTGAAAGTGAATCAGAATGCAGCAGAAGGGCTTGCGCTTCAAGATCTCTGCTGCCTTACGATGACTTACTTTCCTTACAAACTGAAATTGTAAGATGTGTAAGTTTTGAGAGTTTAAAGGAATTACATCTTAAGACCATCCGAAGTAGTTTGGAGTTCATGTGGCATTCATAGTCATGAGTTGGATTTCCATTTGGCATTAACATTTATACAAGGGAAGATAATACAGTTGATTGTGCAACCTGCTGTCTGTCCTGCAGTGACCCCTTCAGTGTTCAGGCTCACTTGGTATGAGGAGCGCATTGGAGGCATTCTGGTTATTTTATCCACTGAAGGCTTCATTTCATTTGTTTTGATTGTACTCCAGGAAAGTAATAGTTTCTAAACTCAAATTTAATTGAACTTAAAAGAATTAATTTTCACTTCACTTCAGGGATAATCAAGACATTTTCCCAATGGTATTGCACTATCCTATGTGAAGGAAATGATTGAAATCTGAACTCTGTGACCTAGACCAAATCATAAAATAAGCAAATGTCAAAATAGAAAAATAATATTAAAAAAAACAGGCACCCCATAGGTGTTTTCCCTAGGTTCTTCTTTTTGCATAAGGCTGTGGTGATGCAACTCTTAGCAAAGGGCTTGACAAAAGCATCAGTGCTACAGAGCCCTGCTGATTGTGGTGTTGGTGGTGATACATATCTCTTTGGAGCCTGTCCTGGAACTAGCTCTTGTAGAACAGGCTGGTCTCGAACTCACAGAGATCCACCTGCCTCTGCCTCCCGAATGCTGGGATTAAAGGCGTGCACCACCACCACCCAGTGATTCGTATCTCTTACTTGTTTAACTGGAACAAACCCTCAGTTGTCATGTAATACCTGCCATTCATTTTCTAATCAGAATTGAATTTTTGCTTGTTTTCTGTATCATTTTGAATATTTCACCAGGTACAGTAGAGCCAGACTCGGAACCTTAGCCAAGCTAGTATTGCAATACATGCTCTAAACCTTACCCAGTTTCTTTAAAATTTTATCTATTTGTGTTTGCTTCCTTTATCTTTTAATACTATAATTATATCATTTTGCTCTTCTCTTGCCTTACTCCAAATCCTCTGAATTATCCTCCTTTCTCTCATTCAGATTCATGGCCTCTTTATTAATGAACTATTTTAATTGTACATGTATATCTAAATGTTTATACACACATATCTGTTCCTAAATACATAAATACAACCTGCTCTGTCTAATATTATTTGTGTGTATTTGTTTTGAGGGCTCACCATTGGAAAGCATCTTTAAATGGATCTAGATGATTTTCTTAACTAGTCACTGAGTTTATCATTTACAAACAATGCTTTTAAAAAAAACAGACACATTTATCCAGGTTAATATACTTAGAAATATATCATCATTACCACTATTTGCTTCCGTGAGATGATGTCTTCACTGTGTTACCCACCGTACCTTCTCCTAATCTGCCAGCCTCTGCCTTCTGATTCTGGAACTGTAGGCAGAAGAGACTACTCCCATTTATAGCCAGACCAGGTATAGATCCATTTTTGATCCATTTTCATTAATAAACTCTTGGGATTTAAATAAAAGTGAAGGTGGTACTCCAATGATAACAGAGAATAATCATTGTCACTAAAATACAGAAAAATAATCTTCCTGGGTAATGGTGGTGCATACCTTTAATCCCATCACTTGTGAAGGAAAGGCAGTGGATCTCTGAATTCGAGACCAGCCTGGTCTACAGAGAGAGTTCCAGAATGGCCAGAGATACACAAGGAAACCCTGAAAATAAATAAACAAATAAAATAAAAAGAAAAATAAATAAACAAACTTGTAGATATGAATTTACTCAAAAAATAATTTAAGTGAATTATATATTAAATGGCTTTTAGGAAACCCCCAAATGTATAATTTAAGGCCCAAGCCTAAACCTTTAGAGGGATTGTATCACAGAGGAATTTAATAATTTTGGAAATTTTTTTTATGAATTGAAAATTCAGGGTAAGATTGATGATTTGAGAGACATATATTTGTGAAAGATGAGAAACAAGGCAATTATTTCAATGCACTTTTTATCACAAACAAGGAAAGCAGAAAAAATAAACAATGACAGTCATTTGGCAATGCACAAAACAAATGCCCATGAAGAGGTCAGCAAATTAGAACAACTTTAAAAATATTAATGCATTTACATATTCTAGCCTATTAATGAAATTAAATTAATTAATTTAACATGGAAAATTATAGTATGTTGCCTGAGCTCTTATTTTAGATAATATCATCATTAGAATAGTTTAAACCACTCAAGCAATATTATAGGCATTTATGAAACTTTTACTAGCATATATTAATTTTTTAGTGTAATGGGTTTTATAATGATAATTTTCCACTTGTACACAGCAAACCTTTGTCATGTTTCTAACTCACTCTCCTTCCCCACCCTTTCTCCCTCCTTCCTCTCTCACCCTTTCTCCTCACTCTCCTCTCTCATCCTTCCTCCCCACACTGGATGCTCATTTTATTCCCTAGTTGGTCCCATTCTACATTCATAACTTTTAAAGTTTCATAATTCTGCATATGGAATATTGTAATTTGATGTATATTTCTAGATATAAGATAAATATGGTAGTCCATTTGGCTAATTAATTTGCAACATAGACTGGTGATCTAGAAGTCATAATAGGGAGAGTCAGAGACCTACTATTAACAAAGAACACATTACCTAGGCAGCTAATGGATTGTTGTTTGACAAACAAACTCAAAAGATATATGCTTAAAATATTGATGAGTTCTTGCAGTGTCCTCTGCTTGGAGTGTTGACAAGGTTGGGCGCCAAATGCAGCACTATTAATAAAAACACAGAGACAGATATTGGGGTTCAACCTGAAATTCAGAAAAGCAAAACAGTCAGCCACTGGCTCTTACCTCTCTATCTCAGTCTGAAATGGTGGTCCTGCCTCCAAGAATCTCAGAATGAGACTGTCTCCAAAAGCTGTCCCTTCCAATCTTATATCCCTCTCTAATGGGATTTAAGGCATGCACCACTACCACCCGGTCTCTATGGCAAACTAGTGTGGCTACTGGGATTAAAAGTGTGTGTCACCACTGCCTGGTCTGTACGATTGATTAATAGGGCTGTTTTACTCTCTGATCTTCAGGCACACTTTATTTATTAAAATACAAGTGAAATATCACTACAGGGTTCAGTTTGTAGTCCTGGCTTCTGTGCTAAAATTCTACCATAGGAAGCATCTGCTCAGCTCCTGTGAATTCTGCACTGGTTTTTACATCCTTCTTCACTTTTTCCTCATGTCGACTGCTCCATAGTTCCCTATGAAGCCATGCCTTACTGCAGAGTAGCTCAGTCTCTCAGTAAGAAAAAAGACTATCCATCATTTTCAAGGCATTTCAGTAATCTTTGAAAAATTTCTAACAGATAAATTGAAAGAAACAATCTTCAGTAAACTAAATAAAAAATAAACTTAAACATTGGCATTTATGTTTAAAAGAGAGAGGATGGCTGAGAAAAAAATGAGCCCATTGCAACTCAGTTAACTGTTAGTTTCTTCCTCCCTTTTATCAAATTGAAGGCAGTGTGAACTGAGGGGGCAGATGAGGGACAGTTACTGCTGACTCATCATCATAGGTCTCTCTGGTGACTCAGGCACACAAGGAAGGAGTTCAAAGAATCAAATGTTATCCATGTTAGAGTGCTTTTCCTCATTTGCATGAAGTCAT
The DNA here is from genome assembly GCA_004026605.1 of Ondatra zibethicus. Taxonomy (NCBI): domain Eukaryota; kingdom Metazoa; phylum Chordata; class Mammalia; order Rodentia; family Cricetidae; genus Ondatra; species Ondatra zibethicus. Next base: position 32,523 of record PVIU01018058.1, read on the forward strand.
TTTCTGAAGCTTGATACCTATAAAAATATAAGCTATCTGTATAGTTTATGCTTACTAGCATCTTATAAGAATTAAAAAAATCAATCATGAGTACAAGAACTGAAGACAAAAGAAAAATCTATCTCATTATACATTGCTTCCAGTACTACTTTCAAGTTAAGGAATTATCAAGTGTGCCAAATTTTTGTTGAAGAATTTTGAAGAATTTATTCATAATGATTAAACTGAAACCTTAACATACAGCATGCATAATAACATTTAGAGTCTCATAATCTTAGGAATCTCTTAACCTCATATATATATATATATAATATTACATATATATGTGAGTACACATATGCATGTGTATGATTTATGTGTATGTATACATACATTTACATACATATGCATGTATGCATGTATCTATTTGGGAAAATTGTAAAGAGATGATAAAAGTGCTTATTTTATTAAAATGTAATGACATGGAAAAACTTAAAACAATAGTTCAATTCAATGTATAAATATTTTAGTGGCACAAACCTAATGATATATTTTATTTTGCACTGTAGGTTCCTGAGTATTAAATTAATATAAATCTTTAGAATCAATTAGCTCAAATAATAAGATAATTTTAAAAATTACTTTACCACACCTATGTCTACAGCATTATGGTAATTATAATTTTTTCAAATGTGAAACGTACATATTAAATGGTGAGAATACAGAACTACATACTTTTAAAAATGCTCTTTCAGAATTCACATTGGTAAATGGTTAAAAGCCATGACCTCTGAAAGCTCCCAAGGAAACCTTTTGCACTAAGATCAGTGGCTGTGCTGAAATTGAACAATGCATGCTTGCACTTAGGACATCTTGCTGAATAATTATACAGAGATGATTTTAAAACATTTAGTATACAATCTTTAAAGATTTATTTTGATCTTTTTTCTATTTGGCCACTTAATATTTTTCTTTAAAAATAAATTAGAGCACAAATACACAAATATGTGGAATGGAATAAAATTTTGGTTTTTGGATGGAGAAGAAAGGGGAAGGGAAAACACAAGGATATTATTTAAGACACTGTTTACGACTTAGAAAATTCCCTTTTGTAGATGTTAATAATGTAATCCATTTTAAGTACTTAATTAAAATGTGACATTTTAGGAAATTGTACATGGATAATGAACATAAGCCATTGATGTTCTTTGAGAATGCTCATATTTTGATATGCATTTTGCATTAAAATATTTTGACTTAAAAATAGTTCATTAATTATTTTCAGAGAGGAGGAATTTGTACCTGGCACAGCAGCCCCATAAATTGGAGAAGGAGAGAATTCATGGCAGGAGCTGCTATGTTTTGTCCTGTTTATCTGTTTGTGTGGTGTGTGTGCCAGAGGTCTCTGCCAGGTCTTTTTCAGTCTCCTCAAACTTATTTTATTTTTGAGACAGCCTTTTTCTGCGGCTGGAGCCATCCCTTTTAGACAGGCCAGCCAGCAAGTCCCAGTGACATTCTGGTCTCATTTCTCCAGGGCTAGACTTCTGGATTTTAAGAAAAAACATACTGGGGATTCAATATCTGATCCTCATGCTCTCAAGCCCCTACCCACTGAACGACCTCTGCAGCCTAGAGTTGCTTTTCTAATTTAGAGTCATTGTAAGGGTGCTCACAGAGAGCCAGAACGGGACAGTCATGAATGTTCCTGCCCAGGTGCTTTCCCTACCTGCCAGTGGCACAGAAACACCAAGGGATGTGCTGTCAATGGCACAATTTTGACAGTTTCTGGGCTGTGCCATTTCTGAGACTTGGGGTATAGAACAAATCATAGGAAGGAGAACTCACTCCCAGAGTGTAAGTGGGGAGACATATCAGTGAGATAGGAGAGCAATGCTGCATTATGCTTGACAAAATGATCATGTTTGTATGTGTACACCTTGAATTATAAATCTACAGATTAGATGATGCATTATGTTACATTTAAAGGTTTGTTTCTTTTTAAAATAATGCACATTCCCATGTTCTGGTTTCTCTCATTTCAATTATAATGGAAGAATTTTTTAAAATTGTGTTATTTAGTACGTCTCCAACTGTCATTCACTCATTTTTATTGCTATCATTTTCATTAGACTCAGTATGCTGAAAACTCCAATATCTTCCTAGGCTAGACTTTTAAATATTTAAAAAATGAAAAGATTTATTAATTCAAAAAATGCCTAGTAAGACTTTGAATAGTTTTTAAGTCATGTGGGGAAAAAAAAACAAAGCTAAAGATGCCCTCCAAAGTTGCTTAAAAGGAAAGCATTAGGAAGAATCTTGCTGGTGTCTGCTCAAAATCATTGTGGGAATGACTGTGTTATCTCACACTTTGCCAATAGTGGATTAATGTTACGACTCCTGAAAGGATGGATCCTGTTTACTGCTTTTCTCCTACCAAGTACCAGACATAGAATTTAGAATCTTAGGATTTCGAACGTGGATATATTCCTCACCTCCCAGAAGCATATAGAAAACAGCATGATTTAAAATGGGTATACATACATACATACATACATACATACAGGGATGGAAAAGCGCATTATAAGACGCATAAATGGTAGGTATGATTAGGAAAATCCTCTTATGGTTAAGAAAATGACCTGTCATGTTGTAGAAATTGAATTGTTGACGGAATGTGGAATATTTGGTTGGAGAGATGCCTAAGTAGTTCCCAGCCTTTGCTGCTATTGCACAGGCCCCAAGTTTGGTTCCTAAAACCCACATGGTGGCTCACAACTGCTGAGAATCTAGTTAATGGGGACCTGGTGCCCTCTTTTGGCCTCTGTCACCACCTGTACACATGTTACACATATCTACACATAAAATTCCATATAATAAAACTTGTTTGAAAGTGTAATCGCATTTAATATTACTGTTGACAGTTCTCATCTGGTCTAATTACCCACTCTTCTAATTCAGCCTAGGCCTGGATGCAGAAACGGGGTGGAGGCTGTGTCTCTCCTGGTCTTCCTTATGAATGGTCAACGCTCTTTATCAACAGTGCTCCTGCTACAGATTTCCAAGTGGAGGGACATACAGAAGGGACAGGAAAATAGGAGAACAGCCCTAGCACTGCCACTAGGTGACTTCATTCAAGAACTGTTCCACCTTAGAGCAAAGAGAATAGTTCAGTAGTAGCACACCTGCCTAGCATGCCCAAAGTCCTGTGGTCAACACCCAGCAATATGAACCAGTTAAATAAAATCACTTGCAAAAGGAGTTGCCATGTTAGTATCATGGAGACAATGTGATAACTTGCTGTCCACATTCTGTTACAGGGAAGCAAATGTTGCATAAAGGTGAGTGACAGCAAAGGTCTCCTACTCTGTGAAGACTTGGCTATGTCCTAAGAACTGTGTTCTCAGGAATGTCTAACACCCTTTAAACAGAGTTGGAATGCCAACACCGAACAAATACATCCATTTGTCAGAAATGCATATATAAATATTTCTGTTACATACCCATAATTAAGGAAGTCCTTATGATTATAAGCCGTATTAGTCTGAGACTTGTGACTTGACATCATGAGTTATGAATTGTTCTTTGTTAATATTATGCTTTGGTCAGTGTTTGTAGTCTCTAATTCATGGAAATCAGATGGAAAATAGTGAATTTATTTGCCATTATTATGATACTGTGATTGATAGAGCATATCGGTCCTCTGTTCTTTGGGATAACCCCAGTTCTCTCTCACCAAACCGAATGAGGTTGGGTAGCTTTCCATTTTGCATTGTAAATGTGATATGAAAATTGTTTAAATAGAAACTTATATTCAGTGATTGTGGCAAGCCATTTAGCCTCTCTGAATCTCTATTAGTTTATCTGCTAAGACAAAATAGTCTTAATAATACATGCCTCATGGGTTTCTTGTGATATGATTAATATGAATAATACCTGAGAACAGCGACTGGCACATAGCATATGACATACAAGAATCACCTAATAGTGGCTGATAAGCTACAAACAGTGGCTGTCACCTGTGATCCCAGCACTTCATAGACTTAGATAAGAGGACTGATGTGTAGCTAACCTGTTTTACATACTGAGTTCAAGGCCAACATGTTTAAATTGAATTAAATCTCACACATCTCAATAAGATGAATTTCCTCCCATTTATTAACTTAGTTTTGGTTGGGTTTTCCTCTCCTTACAGTCAATGAGATGGAATTGAGAGGTGCCCATAAAATAGATGACATATAGCCAGCTTTGGGGAGAATGAATGTTTAAAAGGAAATAATCAATTCTTCTCAATTTTATTTTTATACAATTGCACTCTTAAAAGCTGTTATATTATCTGGGGAAGTGGGTTTATTAATTGAATCCAGATTTTTAAAACAAGCTGATAAATTAGAAATATCTCATTTAATAAATGTTGCTGGTACAAAAGCTCCATGAAGTTCTTCTCCTTTCTGGAAAGCAGCAAAGGATGACTTGCAGAGTTGAGTGGCTCCCAAGAGCAGCAGAGGGAGGAAGAACGAGTCGCAGCTGCAAGATGAGCAACTCTTGTCATCGGAGCTTTACAATCAGCACCATATGGTTGATGTCATTTATTTTGCATTCTTGCATATTCTTTCTTGCCTGCAAATTACCAGCTAAGTTGTATATTCACCTTAAAGGAATTCGAAGAGTAAGGCGGGCTGTCAGCCACGCCCACACAATATCATAAATTAGGACACCCACTGAGAGATTTAATTGGAGTTGCTTTTTGTTGAGTGACTGGATAGGATCTGACTTTTGATTCTGTAGTTAGAATAGAACATTACAGATGATCACTGTCATTTATAAGAAAAGAGAGAGACAGAGAAAGAGCAACTCAAAATTTCTTAGATCTTTGACAAAGAAATAGATCTCTGCAGCATAAGTATATGCCTACACAATAAGCTCTCTCCAATGTGTTTCTCCCTAGAGATGTTTCAGATGGTGCCTAAAGAAGTGGCTGGTGGCACCTTAGGTATACAGGACCCTGGATCACAGCATCTGTACTTGATGCTACAAGCATGATGAACCTTTTAGTTCAGAAGCCCTCTTCCCACTGTTAGGTTTTAATGCCATCTATCAAAAAGTGCAAATTGCATATTGCTCCAAATAGGGATCATTAATCTAATTATTATTATTTATTATTTTTCCAGCACTATTAGTAGTGGTAACTCTGCTGAAAATAGCCAGGTTAGGAGAGACTGTTATTTTTTATTATTATTATTTCCTAAGTGACATCGATTTGTATGGCTAACATTTTAGCAATAAACAGCAAATCTAACGCTGCAACCTGCTGAGAGGGAAAGTCTACACATTGAATGAACACTGCAGGGACAAGCTCATAAATATTCATTAAGCACGGTTTCATTGAAAATGAGATTTAAGTACTTAAGGTAATGCAGAACAAGGAGGTGAGAAGCTATTTCACCATCACTAAGGAAGCAGGAGAGGATGAGGTCATCTAAGAAAAAGGAATAGAACAGCGAATTTCTTTCAATACACCAAATAGGAATTAATCAACTCGAGTTTTAATGCAACTGTTAATTTACACTAATGTTTCCAAAGTCCAATCTTCATATGACAGGCGAAAACAGTGCTTTTAAAAATACCATGAATTCAGGAAATGACTGTCCTAGAAAAAGTTCCCATAGAAGATGGAAAAAATAGCACTTCCTGAAGATGACTTGGAGAACTCAAGGGACCCTGCTCTTCCAACTTTGCATAGCCCTCAGGAAATTGGCAAACTGCGTGATGCTCTTTCCTACCTTGAACATGTTAAGAGATGCATGTCTATGTGTAGAAATATTCTCTGAACTAGCATTACTGGGACAGGTTTTCTTTGGTGCTGTGAGAAAATACCTTAACAAAGGGGGAAGGTATTTGGTGCTCAGTCTGAGGTTAGAGTCCATCATGGAAGGAAACACACTATGGTGGAAGCCTGAGACAACACTACATCCACCGGAAGAGCCAAGCGTGATGGGGGCTGCAGCCAGGCTTGCCCTTTCCAGGACAGGCTCCAAAGCAACACAGAGAAACCCTGTCTTGCAAAACCAAAAAACCTCATCATTGACAGTTGAAATTAGCCATCACAAACGCCACAAAATTATCCATTGTTACAACTTCCTAGTATTAATTTCAATATAGTTAGGGGGCCTAATTTTCCTATGATTGCCTGCTTCCTCTGACATTTTTACCTTCATTGCCTTTACAGTCAAGAGATATTCAATGAGAACCTCTATGACTTTCCAATCATAGCTATAGACCCTGAGGATGAATGGGTAAACAGAACCAAATATTTTACCTCCATGGAACCCAAGTTTAAATAAATGGAAGTCAACAAGAAGTTAGCATAATTACATGAAAATTAAAGTGATAGTAGGTTATAAAAATAAATAGTACATGGAGGGGAAAATGGGAATGGGAAACAAGGAAGGAAGAAGTCAAGGGCACAGGATGGGGCTCGAGAATGAGTTTAATTTCAAGACAGATTGTCCAAGGAAATCTCAGCAAGAAAACAGATTTGAAGATGGACTTTAAAATCACGAATAAACAAATCCTGTGGATATCTAGAAGTTTCCATGCAGGTGTGAAAGTCCTATGGCAGGAGCATCGCTGTTTGTTAATAGGCTACCAATGAGACTCAGAGAGAGAGAGTGGAAAAGAAGTTCCTGTAGATCGATTTAGAGAATAGGAGGCCACATATCCTCCAGCTAGACTGAGATTATGGGAAAATTTTATGTTTTCTAATGTATGCATAGAAACAAGGGAGCCCTAACTAGTGTAGAGAGTAAATGTGACAAGATTTGATGTGTATTTTAGCAATATCGTGTTTGGCTTCTGTGTGAAGAAGCTATGTGATCCCTAATCAGATGATTGTGATGGTTCCAGTGAGAAGGGACTTGAAAGGGGTCCAGGTACCTCCAGGGAAAATAGAGACTGTGCATCTAAGTTGTCTGGCCAGGCGGGTTGGGGGATGTGGGGGACGGATCATCTGAGTATTGAGTTTCAGAGTTTTCTTTGAAAAGTAGATGGAGCTAAAGCCATCCTTTCATTCTTTTTTTTTTCAACCTAGTCCTTGTTTTTATTTTTTTTCACATTTAATTTTTTATTATTGCATTATAAATAGTACCATTCAAAATTTCCACCTCCTCCGCTCCTCCCATTTCCCTCCCGCTTCCCCACTCCCTCTCCCTTTTTCCCCTCCAGTCCTAAGAGAGGGCAGGTTACCCTGCCCTGTGGGAAGCCCAAGGCCCTCTCGCCTCCATCCAGGCCTAGGAAGGTGTGAATCCAAACTGACTAGGATCCCAAAAAGCCAGTACATGCAGTAGAATCAAATCTCAGTGTCGTTATCATTGGCTTCTCAGTCAGTCCCCATTGTCAGTCATATTCAGAGAGTCTGTTTTGATCACATGCTCGTTCAGTCCCAGTCCAGCTGGCCTTGGTGAGCTCCCACTAGATCAGGCACACCATCTCAATGGGTGGACGAATCCCTTGCGGTTCTGACTTCTGTGTTCATCTTCTCCCTCCTTCTGCTCTTCAACTGGG